>JAYJLV010037175.1:0-44414 GCA_036873485.1 Torymus texanus
AATACGTTGGATAGGCTTATCAGTAAGTATTTTTAAGTACGTTTTAGTATCATAAACACTTGTTAGAAATAGCATGAATTGACGCTCGCGCGCCGCACTGGGACATTTGACATGAAACGCCTCATATGTATGTTAAAAATATAATTCAAATTAAATGCTACCCATTCTATCCCCAATCCCCAACCGGTACTCACCAGAGATATTCCTGGACGCCTTGGCCGTGACCCTCTGCAACAACCAAGCTTGCAGCGCGAGTCTCTCTCTGTACCTGCAGAAGAACTCCGGCCTAATCCTGTACCTCTGCAGGAACTCGTCGCACTTGCGGAAAGCAGCGAGTGCTTTGGCCACCTCAGCCTCATCCACGTCGTCATCATCATCTGTAGAGGTCCTAGAACCCGATGTCGTAGTCGACTGCTCGTCATCTTCGTCTTCGTCCTCGTCCTCCTCTTCGTCTTCCTCGTAATAGTCGTTGCATCGGGAATCACTTTCGTAGGTCTCCTCACTACCACTAGCTTCGCTTTCGACGCAGCGCGAAGCCGCGCCGTGGTAGCGTGAGGTACGGTGGTCAACAGCTGGAAGGCGTCGAGTGTAGCGAGAATCGTGGACAAGTGTCTGAATAAATTATAAAGTTTGACGGATTATTTGGTAGTTGGTTTTGTTCGATATTTCAAGTGAATCGTAGCGAAGGTAAAGTTTATGGCAACGATGATAACGATGTATGGTATTGTGTTACGATAATGAATTTAAATATCAGTTACAACATGAGCCATTGTTTCGACGTAACGTTATAACCTATTCATTTCAGATGCATAATGCTGTGTACTGCAAATTTGTAACTGAGAAGTTACGATATCAAATGACTAATTATGTTACGATATTATACTATATGTATATTTGCGAATCTATTTTTTCATCAACTTTTTTTTATATATACATATAATGATCGAAACTATAGACTATATTCAATCCCAGGTTAGTATTATATTAATATTAAAAACATATTATAACAATATCGATAGAAATAACATGAAGAAAAAGCGGAATCGTTATTTTCATAATATGAAAACAGTATTCTAATTTCCAAAATAAAGTTTTTCTACGACTGTGAATAAAGTTAAAATAAATTGTTATTTTTACGAATTTAACCGTTTTGTAAACCCATTAATTCCACTAGTGCAAAAAAAGTTCAATATGCATTTTTCGTGTATATGCCAAATAAGCAAACTCACAAAAAAATTAAATTCTAAAATTGATAAAACCAGTTCCCTTCACAACAACCCAATAACCTTCCATCCAAAGCTCACATTACAACCTGCTGTAACAAAGCCTCATCCAACCCATGATTTAGAACTTGCAAAAACCCACAACCATCTATCAGCCACCACTGGCAAATAGAAACATTAGCCTTGTCAGAATCCACATCGTCATTTCTATATACTCACATGCTGTTCTCTTACCGCGTGGCGTCGATGACGATCGTCGTAGCGTCCTGCGCTAGCGATGACGGGCGGCGTGGTTAGCTGCTGCCCGATGTAGTGGGTCTTCGGGTAGATTTTGAACCTGACGACGGGCTTGGTACTTCGCTTCATATAATTTATGGAGTCGCTCCGCGGCTACGGCGGCTGCGGTCCGGTCTGATTTATCGCTTCCTCCTCCTCGTAGTCGAAGCTCCGTAGAACTGCCGCTGCGACATTCGCTTCTTGGCTAGGAGTCGCGAGGATTCATTGAATGGTTGCCTGAACGATCTGAAATGAGAAAGGGTTATTTGTTAGGTTTGTAGAGTGTGATTGCCGTTAATTTGTTAAGTGGTATGTTTAGTGGAATGATTGTGTGTTTTGAATGATGAGGACGTATAGGAAAGAAGGTAATATGTAAGTGAAAATTATGTGTGAAGAGAAGAATTCATTGTTGATATCCATGATTTTTTCATCTGTAAGAAATAATCATTTTATAAAATCATTGTTATTATAAAAAGTATTTGAAAAATAAGATAAAGTTAGCTTTTATCAAAGGTATAGTCGCATTAAATTCAGTTCTAATAAATTTATTACAAAAAGCTCGCTTAAACTACATAAACAATTAAATTTCATTATTTCCTTATTGAAAAGACAAACAAAGTTCTAACTACATATATTCTTAATAAAGTGTTTACGAAACCTTATACTATCCCCTCAAAAAAAAAAAAAAATGAAAAAAAAGGAAACGCAATCAAAACACTCATCCACCCTGAAAATCTAGTTCCGTGCGTATACCACAAAAAACCGCACCGTCCACACTCTCACTCGCCTCGTCGGCGCGCATCAATCATCCATGCCGCAGCGATCCAGCGAACAAAATTCCGTCCCCCAAACATATCCCTTGAACCCGCGTGCACGCATTACACGTCTCTAAATTAACGGTATCCTGTGCCTAAAAAAGGGGTTAGAAAGGGCGGGCGTCAGCAAAACCACGGATTGTGGGGACCACGTTAATTAACAATAGTATGAGCCGTGTACGCGAATGTGAGAGAGGAAAGGAGAGGAAGAAAAAAAAAATTGTGGTACAGGGAGGAGGTGTGATGTGGCGTAGCCCGTCGGCTCGTTTAATTAATCGCTCTTAATCGATTACAAAGTGTATTGTCAGCGACAGCTCGAGCGACGTGGAATTCGGTGCTATACTGCTGTTGCTGCTGTTGTTATGTGTGCGTTTCGGTGGAAAGTGAAGTGGTGTTCACAATCTGTTGCTCCGAGTAGAAGTGAATATCGGTCGTTTTGCTTCGGGTTTTGAGAAGATTTGGTTTTCAGTTATATAGTTATTCTTTGCCGTAAAATAGATTCGTTGATAATGAAAAGAAATGACTTTAATCAATTAATCTTCATTGAAATTACCACATTAAGTAAATATGTCAATATTAATTAATGAAGATTTGATCACTTACCAATTTCCTTATTAATATTTAAAAGTTTCATCTATTATATATATAATCAAAGATACTTTTCATTTTTGAAAGATTACATTAAAATCTTATAAAAACAAAACGAATTTCAAAAATTATCCTTAGCATATGCAGTGTTTTACTAGATACCAATAATCATCCACTTCAGTTCCTACGAAAATATATACATTTTCCGAGCTTTCTTCACACATTTTAATATCCACTATATCTACCTACAAAATCTACCATCAAGATCCCAGTGTGAATACCACTTAACTCAACTATACCCCACGTCCTACAACAACAAAAAAAAACGAAAAAAAAAATTTAAAAAAAACAGCAATCCCAGCGCCAGCGCAACACGCGCGCGTTTCGCTTCACGCGACTGCCTACCTATATCTACCTACCGCGAGGCAGTAAATTACTGTCGATCGGCAATATCATATGGCCCGGCGTAGCGCGACGGGAAAATGCGAAATTGCAACTGACGATATATATATATATATCCTATATATACATACACGAGACCGTTGCACTCGATGGACCAAAACGTCAGGATAAATAATTTCCAACCTCGCGACTCTTTTCGTGTGGGCGGTGGAATGAAAAAAAAAAAAATTGAAGCGTACGGTTTGTCGGTCAGAAGAGGATGCAACGGAGAAGGGATACACGTGTGTAATGCGAGTGGTTTCGAGGTGGGCTGGTTGGCCGGCCGCAATCTGCTGGTGTTTGCGTTTTGAAATGCGGGCTTGCATATATGTAGCCGCCGCTGCCGCTGGATTATAGTGATAACGTAGTGGGGTAAAATGAAATGTTTCTATTTTGCGTTACACGCGGGTGATCTTGTTATTTTTAACGTTGTAATAAGATTGTTTTTTATGTAAAATTATATGAGAAACGTGCCAGAACAGCTTTTCATTTTCAGCTACACGACATCGATTCTAAAAGGATATTTAATTAAAAATAATTCAATTTCATGATATAAAAGTATATCTTCTTTTATACTTTAACTTTTCGCACTTTCTTCATCCAGCAAAAAAATCCAATCACCTTTTTCTTGTAAATTACACCCACCTTATCTTTTAAACGATTACACACATTTTATAGTTTTCCATTTACAAAAGGAAATTGGATTATGTCACCGAAGAGACACAATATTTCCAAAACTATTAACACTACCTCATCCCTTAACTTTCGTAAAAATCCTTCTACACATCCAATCCGCAGCTCTGCTTGCGATCGATCGACGCTTCCATCCTAGCAGGATGAATAAGCGCCGTTAGACCGTGAAAGTATGTATAAGCGCGAGCGTAGTGAGGGTGAATTATGCGGCCCTGACGTCGACGAGCTAATCGTCCATCATCATAACCGTCAGGGCGTCAACTCTTATTCGTCGGGTAGCATCGCTGTGGATATAAACGCATAGTACGCGTGCCATAGCTTTTTCGGGGAAAAGGTGCGATGGCTATGCGTGTGGCTGGGTTTGGTGAACATCAATGGATGCTGCGAGGAGAGAGATGGATTTAGAATGGGGGATAGCAATGCTGGGTATTGTTTTTGAGTGATGAATGAAGGAGGAACGCAGGTTTTCCTCTTTTTCGTTGTTTTTATTTCGTGGTTTTTGTGCTTTGAGGTTCACAAAGTTATTGAGAATTGTATTTGTGTGTTGGTATCAGTATTGTTCAATTTATGTAGATAAAATAAAACAGTAACTACAGACAAACTTATAAGCCTTCGGTATATTTTTTTATCTTTATCCTCATAGACAACAGTATTAGTTTTATCAAGAACAAAAGTTAATTACTTATTATTAAAAAATTTAGTTTCTACTGAAAATATGAAGCATTATTACACGTCAATATTACCCTTTTATTAAAAAATAAGAAATTTTGTTGTTACTCGTTTGGTTCTCTCTAAAAGGTAGAAAAATCTCATAAAGTAAGAAGTATACGCTCGTCTTGTAACTAAATTCTTGTCTTTACGATTATAGAGAATATTATAAGTTAAGATGCCATCTTTTATAGACACAATGTCTGCTCGTTCCTAATGCGAAACCTATAAATTCCACGCTATACAGTTACATTTGCATTTTTACTATCGCCTCTAATACATTTTATTATTATGACGTCGCGTCGCTCGTAAATAAGACAAATTTTCTATTATCATTGACTGCCGGTTATGCGCGAATCTCGTAAAAGTGTAAAAATAAGCATCTGTTCTTACTCTGAAGCTTATACACTTGTGTATACGCAGGAATTGGCGAAACATTGAAATACTTGAAATTTTGCAGCACTGCTTTTCTTACATGAGTATTCACTTTATCGTTGGGAGATAGCAGCTGGTTTTCGCATTATTATATCATAAATTTCTTAATATCTGCAGTATTAAAATAAAGTAAAATATCGGAATAAAATTCTATTATGAGATGATAAAGTATAACGAAATGCCTGTAATCACTGTACTACTTACTTCATGCATAGATAAAACACTGGTAAGGAAATTTTCATGTCCACTAACTGAACTTATATTTAACCAAACATAATTTAAAAAGATGAATGAATCTTGCTTATGAAAAAGTAACCACTCGACCACAAAATATTTAAGTATAAACATTAAAGAATACGACAATTACTCTCTCCCATAATTACCCAAATCATTTACATCTTCAAACAAATCCTCAAACTCGCCGCACACCATGTTTCCTGAAAAACCTCGACTAATTACCCATCATCTCGACCAATGCTTCTACGCACAAACTCAACGCATACACACATATATGACTGCGCCAATAAATTTATACTCGCTGCGTGGCCACCTACGCGCCTGCGCCGCCTTCAATTTCACGTTTGTTTTCACAAGAGCAAAATATACTGTACGCGGAAGAGTCTGCCTTGGTTGGTAGTCGCCGCTGCTTGGACGACATTAATTACCGCGCGTTGGACGGGGGAAAAAGCGCAAGGATAATCAGGGTTATAATTGATGTAGTTTGTCATAAGTGCTTATGAGGGTGTATACCGTCCGAACGGAGTTTCCGGATTTTGTGCACAGGTTGTCTCACGCAGATGTTTATGGAGTTGAGGTCTTGCGTGTGCGTGTAGAGTGTTTATATAGAAAGGTATAGTGAAGATGAGTCGGCAGGTTTTGGTGAGGTAAGGAGCCAAGAGTGACATGTAGAATGTTTTGAATTCTTTTCCGGTCTGTAAGATATGATGTAAGAGGGAAGTAGTTTGTAACGTGGACTGTCCGGAGATAATGTGGGAATTTGCAAGGTTGGAATGATTACAGTAGTCGTATATACAAGCTGTTTGGTTTGGAGAAGTGTAAAATATCAATTTTAGAAAACTTTTTTAATATTTGAATGATAAAAACCGCTCAAATATAATATTTAATTTCTTAATTTTATTACAAATCTAAATTGATATCGAAAAATTGATTTTCTTCAGATTAAATATAAAAAGTTTGATATTTAATGAAATAAAATGTATAATTATGTATTAAACTTGAATATAAGTTACTTTATGGAATAAATTCAATAGCGATTGATTAAATTACTTTCTCTAAATAACATAAATTATTTATAAACGTACTTTCTTCATTGAATTAGCTAGGTCATAAAATCGTAACATTCTACATATATGTTTTCTTAATCAAATTCCATGTCTATAGAAATTCACGGAAATATTACATTATTTTGCCAATTTATTATAACTAAAATGAATTTTGCATACATAATAACGTCAGAACTCAGTTCAGAATCTTCGAAGCCACTTTTACGACCTTCCTAAAAAAAAATCACAATAATTTACTCCGAACACACACACACAAACACATACAGACATCTTTCGCATAAAAAATTACGATTTTAGAGCCAAGACGCGCACGCCTCCCTCTTCTCGAATCCATCTTATTTTCTGCTCTCGCACCGGCTATATATATATACTATATACACGCATCCGCGAGCCTGTGATTAGGCGGCGCGAGCCTCGCGGCGGCTCGCACACTGCCGCCCACAATGCGAGGGTGGAGAAGAGAAGAGGAAGAAAAAGATGAGAGGAAGAGAAAGAGGGAGAGAAGGGAAGATAGAGGCTTATCTGTTGCTTTGCCAAGGCACGCGTCTCGATGTGCCTGAAAGTTTTAGTGGTACAGTCTGGTGCAGAGATGAAAAAGGTCTTTAAGGGACAGGACGTGTGTTTTAGTATTAAGAGTATTTATATACTGTTTAATTGCGATTGAAATTGTTTTGTATGAATGGTCTACTTTTGTTGTTTTATACTTCTAGAAATGAGATTAATGGTATTATAAACCTGTAGGCCAGGAAACGTCAATATTAGTATTTGTTTACAAAATTTCAGTATTTAGTAATAAAAAAAAAACAAACGATAAAATATCGATGTAATTATTTTTATGCACTCAAAATTTTTGTATTTAATAAAAATAGGCGATTGCAATATTCTGATTACCTTAACGTTTATAGTTTACATTAATCTATTGGAATTCGTTATTTAGATTAAAAGTGGATACAGTAATATTCCTGGAAAATGGTGATGAGAAGATTTTATTTTTTGCAAATAAATCTGGAAAGAAACAAAGAAATTTTCTTATATGTTGTTCACTTTGTGTTTTTTCACTTTTATGTTGTGTATGGACAATACAATAATAAATTAGCATAAAGGAGAAAAACACACGCAGAAATGGTAAGTAATGGTCAATAATTTATATATACAATTCGGCGAAACGTCATCGTTAAAAGCGCCAATCAAGTGCTTAAAATTCGTTAGTTTCCGATTATCAAAACAGAGATAAAATATCGAATTTCATTTCACATTTTTGCTATTATTTCAATATAATGGTTAGGGGAGTACTAATGCCAATTTTAATTGGAACAAGATTGAACTTATAATAAAATGTTTTTAAAATTCGTTTTTCATGATTTTTATTTTAAAAGAACTCGAAAAATAAAAAAAATACCAATCATTAGAAAGTGAAAAATTCTGAATGAAATAAATATCAATATCAATAATTGGAAACATATCAACACATATACTTCAGTAATAGACTAATAACGAGCATCAATGACGTTTTATAAATTAGCAAAGCAAACCATTGAAATCCACCGAAAACTTTCACTATACGAAAACAAACCACAGAAAGTCATGCACTCACTTTGCATCCGCAACTCACGAAAACTCTCAAGCAATAATTAAAACCAATTTCTCATTGAGATTATACATCCCGCAGCCTTCTCTTCTCTCCTCTCTCAAGAGGCTGCACATTGCCTCCTTGTGAGCTCCGCGATGCGTGGGAACGTATCGACTCGTTCCCCGGGTTAAACTCTTCACCTTCTCTCTCTCTCTCTCTCTCTCCGCTCAGCATGTGCGTGTGCATGCGAGCTCGTTCCATGAACGAGAAGGGGAGAGAAAAAAAGGAGTAAAAGAGAGAGAGAGAGACAGAGAGAGAGAGACGTGATTTTCTCGCGAGCGAAGAGCTGCGGACACCCCCGAAACTGTTAGACCGGGACACTATCATTTGGCCAAATGCGTCGGTTTAAGGGGGGAAACGACGTACGTAAACTATGGGTTTTAAGGTGAGTAATGCTAAGTTTGCACCGATATATATACGCGAGGATACATACTAAGTGAGAGAGCGCTTTTTATGGGTTTTTTTTGGTTGGTGTTTAAGTTGGTTCTCGCGAGGTTTTACTTTTATTATCGTAATTTTTCTCTTAAGATAATTTGAATATGAAAGTATTTTTGTGCATGCGAACTGATTATAGATTTTTGCCTGGAATTTCTCGTTATTTTATGTATGAATTTTTATTTTTATCGCTCTTACACAAAACACGTCATTTATCGTAACCAAGAGGTGTAACAGGTTGCTTACTAAGAAAATTTTGCAATGTATTTTAACATATTTATTGATTTTATTACTGCTATACAATAATTTAGACACTATTTACATAGCTAACGAGAATTTTTTTACTACACATTTGTTTCTTGCCGTTTCAAATAGTAAAAGTAAAATCTATAAGCCACCATTAATTTATAAACACTAAAGAAATTTTGAAAACCTCAACACTTAATTATATTGACATCTGAAAACTATATACTCAATTTGATGGGAACCATATTAATAATATTACCATATTAATTCCCTTTAAAAAAGCATTCAACAACTGCATCATTTCTCCATTCCTCAAAGTAACGACCAGCTCACGTGCCCTCAGCTCCCGTTCCCACACAGTGTCGAGTCGGGAAAACACACCCCGAGAAATACTTCTCTTCCGTGCTCACAACCTCTCTCTCTCTCTCTCTCTCTCTCATAACACAACGACCTATCCCACTACACACGCGGCGCCGGCCGCGTAAATACCCCCATTCAGCGTGTGTACACGCAATCCGCCGGCGGCTGTAGCGGCCGCCTCGACACAGAATGATATCGCACGGCATCAGCGACGTCGTCGTCGTCGTCGAGAGCATAAAACGTCAATCGCGACGCGCACGCATAATGCACGTAGAGAGGACGATGACTGCCACGTCAATGTATATATATATATATATATACGCGACGAAGCATGTAACGCGAAATGCTGTTGGATGGTTTACGTTTGATGATGAATTTTGGAAGCAGAGAGGTCAGAGTGTATAGAGATTTGAAGTGGAGGATGGAGGGATGGAATGGCTGCTTTTTCGATTGTTTATGAGTTTGAGTGGCTGTTAGTTGGGATCTTGTAGAAATACGATAAAAATGACACAATATTTTTAGTACTTATATAAAATAAATGGAATTATAATGTACATTTTGTGTTTTTATTTTACACACTATTAGTGTAATCGTTTGTTTAAGGGGATTATCGTGATTTTAAAATGGGTTCACTATTCAATTGTAATGCCATCAGTTATTAAAATATAATAATGTAAGTACACCCTGATATGAAAGGAAAATACTTTCTGAATCAAAAAATCATACAGGAAGAAATGACGAGAAAAGACAATTGACAATTGCAGTATTTTTTAATAATACAAATTACTATAAAAGAATAATTAGTTATTCATTTGGACGTGTTGTACGTACTAGGGGAGTATTTCACTTAAGGGTCACGAACCTTTTGTGATATGTTCTTGGATTTTAAATATGAAAGAACATCAGTAATAGAGTAAAAGCAGTAGTATAGTTATTAAAATTCAATGAACGTTACAAGAGTTATTAGCTTAAAAAAATACTTCTTTATATAACAAAATAACAAAAGATCCGTGATAGCAAAAAACTATTTTTTTTTAAATATAGGTATTTTAATTCTCTTTTGAATGCTACCTATCCGATTAAATATCTTGATCCTAACATTAAAAAAAAGCAAAAATAAATTATAAGAAATACAACAAAAACACATCAGCCAAATTAAACAACGGATTTTTAACCCTCAACACACAAAAAAAAAGAAAAGAAATGAGACCTGTCTGCTTAAACTCGATAGAGTAGAAGCTGAGATCCAGGCGTATACACATACACACCCACACACATACAGCTATACAGACGTTTTTCAAAAACCATGTATTTTGATTCCTAACAGCTCGGAAAACAATTATAACATGTTTCTACAACAACTCAAAAAATTACTATCATAAAGCTTCCTTTTGGAGGAAGCAATTGTTAATCGAAGACTTATATATTGTTCAATAAATAAAAAAGTTACTTTCACAATTTACCAACTCTTTATTTTTCAATCGATTTTAATGTTTAACGTCTCATTTTATTCCTTAAACATTTTTCTATGGCCTATCCAGGCTTATATTATGAAATAATTAATATATACGAAACAACATGTAATTGTTTACAGTACAATACAGTATAAACTTGAATTTTACTGTGCTTAAACTGTGAACAATTACATGTTGATTCGTATATATTAATTATTCCATAATATAAGTTTGGATGAGTCATAGTCGAATGTTGACAAATTGCGAAAGTAACTTTTTTATTCATTGAACAATATCTAAGTCTTTGATTAACAATTTTTTATGACATTAGTTTTCTTTGGCTCAGAAAGTATTTTTCTTTTATATTCGCATTTACTTACATTATTATATTTTAATAATTTATGACATTACAATTAAATAGTGAACCCATTATAAAATCACGATAACCCCCTTAACGAAATGAATCACATCATTTTCAACCGATCACACCGACAAGTCTAATTAAACTTCGTTTAATTACTTTTAAATTTTATGGAAAAAAAACAATGTTCATTCATCTTCGAACAGAAACGTTTTTTAATTTTTAAATATATTTACTCCTATGTATTATTATAAATATTCTTTCTTAATTCTTAAACAATATCACAAACAACGGACTATTATATTGCAACCTACATCTTTAAAAAAATCAAATTAAGTTCCACAAAAAAACTTCTTTTTCCGTCACGAACCATCGCAGGTTTTCCAAAACATTTTGTTTTTAATCTCGTCGAAAAACACGCACGCACTATGCGCTATCATATAAACCGGCCGCCCATCTAATCACCGCCACCACGTTGCACAGTACCACGCCTTAAACAACAACAACAACGACGACGGCGTCGAAAAAAAGAGGAAGAAGAATGAAAAATTACGCGCACCGACGCGTCCACGCGCGCAATCGCGCTTACGACGAGGACGACGACGCGTTATACGCGAGATAAAGCGCGCAACGCGCGCTGCTCTGAAAAAGAGGAGGAAAAAAAAGGCGAGACGTTGATGGCCTCTGCTGTTGTGCGCGCGCGTGCACGTGAGTATGAGAGAGAGAGAATTCCTTTGGAGGAGAGACTTTTTTTTATGCGAGTGATAAAGGCACTTTGTGGCCGAATTTTAAAGGGGCGAGATTCCTTTATGAATTGCCTTTAATCCGCGACGTTAGCGCAAAGATGCATCGCGAGTATCGAGAGTTTTAGAGGGGATTTTGAGAAGTGTGCTGCTTCGGTGTTGCCAAGGGCTTGGCGAATTGATGGGAAAGTGGCGAGGTAAATTATACGCGGTAAAGATATTTTATGTCGTTTAATAGCCAAGTAAAAGTAATTAAAGTTAAAAGTATCTTTAAAGAAGTTATATGAGGAATTCTACAGTTTCACTGAGAGAGTTTAAAAAATAAAACAATTTTTTGAGGTATAACTCTCTAATAATTCTTTTTCGCTCTATGGGTCATACAATAGACGAAAAAAATTTCCAACGCTCAAAAATGGTGTGTCATAAATTTTTTTTATTTTTCGAACCCTCTAAGTATGGATACTATGTACTATCTAAAGTTAAATTATATTGAAAAAAGATTATAGTTGAAATTGCTCCATCGAAATATACGAATAGTCACTACCTCTATACTTCAATCATTATAAATGCAATCAATATTAATATACTTAGTACTGAAAATCTTAACGTCACCTCTGCAATTCTATAGCAAACATTTCTCATTAAATTAAACAATCTTCCCAACAAACAACCACAAACATATACGAAATCCCGCCCATTCGACATCCCACACCTCTCACATAGCGTCTCACCCGAAATTAATTCAGCCTCTCTCGCGCGCAATTAAATATGTACAATGCCCTTAACCAGCCACGCACACGCGATATAATTGAAGACGGTATTATCGAAAATTCGTTAGCGTTCGCGCGGATAAGCCAATCGACTTGGCGAAGTTTAGCCGAAGTTTACCGATATCCTCCTCCTCCCCCGCGTTCAAGTTCTACGAGGTGCTCGCCAGCGCACGCTCATTAATTGATTCTACCGCGTATACAGTCGGGTTGAATATTCCTTAGTGCTGGATTTCCTTTGCTCATTCACGAAAATTTATAATGCACGTCAAGGTGTGCGACTGTATCGAATTAAGGGATTCGCGACGATGACATATATATATATATATATATATATATACGTTGTCGACGTCGACGTCGTCGTCTCGGCCGTGTTTGATGGATAAATGTTTGAACTGCGGGACTGATGTTTCGGCGGTGTTGAAGTGTATTATTTCAAATTGTTTGGACATTTTCTTGTATTGATTTAATTCGTCGATGTTCAAAGTGCTTCGTTACTGCGTTTTATTTTTCTTCAATTTAGATTTGGTTGTATTTAACATTATTTAATAGTAGATATAGTGATTGATAAGTGTACTTACCATCATCTATAGGTACCATTCATCTATAGGCTGATATACCATCATGTAAAAAGAAGCTCCTTTTATATTTTATTATATGTTTTCCATTTAGTTATCCAACTTTACTTAGCAATAAAAACGAAAATGAGCAATAAATAAACTCAAATGACGGAATTTCCTGAAAAGTAGCTAATTAAAACTCAACGACGACAAATACTAAAAAGCTTATACCAAAAAATGTGCTACACGTAACCTCGACAAAAAGAAGAAAAAGTTTTTACAAGCTCCCATAAAGAAAAGTAAGTAAAATTCAAACGAAAATTTCAATAAGCTCGGCATTAAAAGCTCGCCGCGCGGTTAGTAAATTCGGGAGAAGGATCTCCTCGAGAATTAAATTCAACCAGCCTCTCTCTCTCTCTCTCTCCCACCCCTCCTTTTTTACTACAGCCAAGGCGACGCAGACTTAAGGAGGAAATCCGCGCTCTCGGCGGCGGTGCAATTTAGCACTAAATAAGCGCGAAACGCGCGCTCGCGCTCGCTCTCCTTTTCTCCAGATTTGTGTAATGCGCTCGCGCAAGCGCAAGCACGCGGCCTGCCCAGCCGCGGTGGAAAAAAGAAACGAGAAGGCATCGAGGACGTCGTGTCGGAAGTAGTTTCACGGCGTTGGTTTGTGGACAAAAAAGAGTTTAATTAAAATTCCTGTGGGTACAGAGGAGGAGGAGGATGTAAGTATGTAGTTGTGGAATAAGAGAGAAAGAGAGTTGGGAGAGCGTAAATAAATGAAAATTTTTAGGAGGGTGCTTGAAAAACCGACAGGGGGTATAGTTTCTAATGTGGGTCAGCGCGTGGTTTTTGGCAGGAGGTTAGTGGATGAGTTTTTTGGGTATGGTTGTTGGAGTTGGAGATATGTTTGTGTAGCATTTACAGAATTCCGATGATTTTACTTTTAGCATAGACAATGGGAGCAGTGTGTTTCTATTTTATCCCACAGCTGTGAATATAGGATTAATTAAATTTTTAATTTTAATTATTTGAGCCTGTTCAATTTCGTAAATGTAACAATGCTGTTGTTGCAAATATTGGCGAAACACAATTGTGCAGACTAGTTGTATTTACATGTAACCTAAATTTACTTATATGCAAATTTACTTTTGTTTCTATACATACTCTCCAAATATGTATAGGTTTATATTAGATTTACTGGAATGCAGATACATTAATCAGTATATATTAAATCATATAAAATACCTTTAAATTGTCAAAATTTCATTTTATTCTAAACAAATACATACGCAGACACAGCATACGCGTATACATATATATCACGATGTATCAGCCGTTAACCCAAATTTATCGTCCCATCAAAATCGAACGTTTAAACCTCTCTCCAGGTGCACAAACAAAACAACCTCCCTAACAGAACGTGAAAAAAGCAGCAGCACACGAATCCCTCCTCTCTCTCCTCTCTTCCGTAAAGTTTCGAATTTCGTTAACGTCAGGCTGCTACTCTTTGCACCGACTCACGTGAAGAGGGACCACGGCCCAAATCCTTTATGCAAAACAATTTTTTTTTTCCTCCGAACAAACATTTTCGCGACCTCGATTCGCGCGAGAAAAGCCAAATGAAAAAAATAGCATACCGCAAAAGACGGATTAGCTCAACGCTCGCGTGAGGGTATAGGGTGAAGTGAAACGAAAGAGAGTGAAACCGGCGAAAAAAAATTGCTCGATCGAACCGCGCAGGCGCAATTTTCAAACGAATTTCGGAGAGGGAACGGGGGAGGGGGGAGTTCAGCCGTGGGGATTAAAGTGTCGAGCTTGCGCCTCCCTCCACCACGCGTGTACGTGAGTTATATCTCGGTGAGGGAGGAAGGGAAAGAGGAAAGCTGTCGCGTTCTGTGCGTATGTACATAGCGTCGGAGTTAAATAATAAACGTGCGACGGGCGTGAAGTTTCGACGCGCTTGAAGAATTTACTTTGACTGCGTACCGTTTCTGCGGGTGAAAGGTGGGAGGGAAAACGTGAATCAAATTTTTTCGGAGAAAGAAGAACGAGGTGTAATTGAACGAAGTGCGTGGGGGGTGCGGGTTGATTTTTTGTGGTTGAGGTCGGGATGAAGTCTGCAGGTTGACTATTACTTTGAATAAACGACAAAGTGATGGAGCCGTGATGGTCTGTTAAAAATAATTATGAATGGTGGACTGCTTGATTTTTTAACGTAAGTTTAACGTAATCGATATCCGTGTAAAAATTGAAAATATGGACTATATATTCGATCTATATTGACTTTCTATATTTGTACAATATGTTTTCAATTGTCACGGGCTCAGATGCTCGATTGTACGTCCGAGCTTTGACGCGTCAGCATAACGATAAGAATAAGATGCACGCGAGGCCTTCGAGTAAGTCTCGCGACATCAAGAGTCTGAGAGTCTCTCTTTCTCTATCAGTTGGTAGAGTGCGGGATTAGAATCCGCGGGTTCGTGTGTTCGAGTCACGGTTGTCGCATATTTTTTACACGACTTATTCATTTCATTCACTCATCATCTTCTCGTACGTAACACAATGTATAAACTTGTAAATAGCGAACTAATCTGTAGAGTATATAATATCTCGAATTATTCTTGAATGTATACAAAATATTAGACTACACTTATTCTTTTGAATATATAATGAAAACAATAGAAAATAATCTCATGTTTTTTAATTTTTGCTATTTTCTTCAGTATAAATATATACTCTTCAACCGCATGTAAACCTTACTTACTTTCACCTAAACCCACACCCCCTCGACCTCAACAAAACACTACTTTCTTACAAACTCTCAATCTCCTTCTCCTCCCATTCCTCATATTTTACACTCCACGACGACGCCTCAATTAAATTTATCAAATTACACGGCTCATCCACATTACACTGTAGACGCGGACCTGTTCTCCAGGCCGAAATTGACCTTCACCTTCATATACGCCACACACACACACACCTGCATACGCTGCCTTCACAATAATTTTTACCTCCACCCACTCCACGAAAGAAATCAGCAAGTGAACGAAAACGAAACGTTCCGCACTCACCGAGGGGCATCGTGCAAGAGTCTTCATTAACGAGCTGCCATACAGGCTGCCGCTGGCATCGTGTATAGTACGCTACACGTGCATCTTCGCGTGTGTGTATATATTTACATATGCAATTACGCATTCGAGCGGTTATAGAGATCCTTTATATAAAGTGAGAGGATGAGAGACAGAGAGAGAGAGAGAGAGAGAGAGTATGTATGCGAATGTATCGTATGCAAATTCGCGGTGTATATGTATATACATACGCGTATGTATCCTCGTAGTTGCGTATATTTATATATGTGTGTATATGTACAAATGCACATCGCGCGTTCTTTATTAACGCGTAGCTTACAGCAGCAGAACCACCATACATTCGTAGAAAAGAAACTTTCCATGTACACGTGTATATATTCGTATACACCCGACTGCATTCTCTTCTAATACCTGCGCGATCGTTTTACTCAACCACAGCGAACGAAAACAATCCACAGCATCCCTCTCTCCCCTTCTTCCACAAATTAGCATTTTGAGAAAGCACGGTATATACTTGCACACACACGCATCTTCCACGAGTATATATACTCGTGGAAACATATACGCGTGTTTATATGTTCTCTATAGAACATATACGCGTGTGCATGGATCTCTCTCGCGTGTTCCAGTCATATATATATATATATATATATATATACACACACACACACACAGACATGTTGCTGCTGCTGCTGCAGCCCTGACCTCTGAACCTTCCCTCCGGGCGCCTCTCGCTCGCCGCTATTGCTGCAGCGCACCGTGTAATTAGGGAGGAAGAGAGGGAGGTATATAGTAGTGGCGCAAGTTCTTCTCTCTCTCTCTCCCTCTCTCTCTCTCGCTCAGCAACAACAACGCTCGTCCGCCCTCTGGCCCTGCATTTTTTTTTCGCTTCGCACAGGGACGTATAGTTCGTTTTCTTTATTTCTTGTTGGTCAAGAGGAAACTTCCCATGTGTATAGATTCTGCACGTGGCTAAAAGTTTACCATTTCGTGGAATTTCAGGGAGAGGGAGAGAAGCGAATGATGGTATAGTATGCAGATTTTGTAATTGGCTGAGGAATGTCGATGGGCGTGAGGAGGAAGGGGGGATGAATGGGTTTAGATCGGTTTGAAGGGTATTTCATGTTTTAACTGGAGCTAACGTTGATTCTGCGTAGTACTAAATGGTTATTAAAGAAGATTGTTGGTTCTATACGTGAGTTTTGAAAATTGTACGCTTTTATAACATAGTTTCGAAAATTCGTAAATTATATAAGTATTGAATTAACGTGGTGTATACTTCATTTAAATACTACTGGTTCTTTTTTCGTGCATCATTATGATGAAAGTAATGTAGTTCCAAGTGTTCATATCAGAAGTAACATCGAAAAACTACAACCGCGGTTTAATTACGAATTAACTCCTTTCATCTATACCTTATCCCTTTTAATAAGAGTGCGATTTCCTTAAATACCCCGGCGCAATCCCAGTAAATCACAATTTTTTCCCAATCCCACTCGGTACCCTTTCGCACCAAATGCACCTTTAACGAGTAAAAATGCACTTCGTGCGCCAAGTCCAACGCCGAGATTATAATTATAGATAATCATCGAATTATAATCGAAAAAAAAACGTGTTCTCTCGCGCGCACTTATATTAATACTGTATTTACTTCTTTTTCTTCGACTCTCTTCCCTCTCTTCTACTCTCCTTCGTCGAGTATTTTTCCTCTATCGATCGGAGCACACACCAACAACAGTCGTTTTACTGAATCTTTCGCTTCGCACGTCGAGTCGATTGCTATCCCTTCGCTCTTGTATGTATATATATATATATATTCTTAAAAATCGATAATGCACAAAGGTTTCGCATTATCTTTGAACTGCCAGCCATTTTTCGAGTTTATTTTATTAACAATTTTATTAAATCATTGTCATTACAGGTTATTGTGCTAATTAAAATTTTTCCACGTTATTTTTCATGACAGTCATTTTTAATGCCGTTTATATCGATTTATTTTCGTACTGCACGCGCAAGGTAAATACATTTATTATGCCATACGCTGAATTTTGTATAATTATACATTTACTCGTTTTATTTTAATATCTTAATTTTATAACAACGTATAAATTATCGTGGACGCATGCGCGCGAGGGCTGCGGTTACATTAAATCCTTTAAAAATAAAATAAACAAAGGGAGCTGCCCCTATATACCCATGCATCACTTAATAAAATTAAACATCTCCATATATACGCGCATATATCCTATAAATTTTGCTGTGCAACGCGCGCGCGCGCGCGCATGAAATTAATTCTTATCGAAAATCCGGCGACTATACACACTGTCTCATTCAAAATCAGTCTCCCATTCACACGAAACAAAGGGAAAAAATTATACCAACTCGCGCGTAGCGTTCCAACTCGTCCGGATAAATAATAAACTCGTGGGCAGATCATTTTATTTTCAAATTTCCCGCCGGCAGGATTTCAAACACCCGCATCCGAACAAAGGGTCGCTCGCGAGCGGCGCGCACCTGCGGAATCTAAATAATAAAATGCAATGCAAATGCCGCTGCCGCGAGCGTCGCCCTCTGCAATTCCTCTTCTCTTCCCGTCTCTTTACATCACGCGCGCGTCGCGCCCCGGGTACAAAATACATTTTTAGAAGTACGCGCACATCTGTGCGCAAGCGCAAGCGCGGATATACAGTTTGAGTAGGTATCACAGCGAAAGGGCGCAGTAAACCATAAGACCATGCCCTATACACATGCTACGCGGTCTGCTATTCTCTCTCTCTCTCTCACATTCTCTCTCTGCCTTTTGTTAAGAAGTATATTTATATAATACGCATACGCGCGCATGTGTATTCTTTTTATATAAATATAAATGTGTATAAGAATTACGGGACTCGCGTCGTGCTACCCCCGCGCGAATCTAGGTAAGCCGTTATGCATTTATGTAGATATTCCCACAGAGTGAGAGAGAGAGAGAGAAACGACCTACGCGTGTGTGTGTGTGTATATATATATATATATATATATATATATATATGCGCGCACGTGCGCGAGCTTTCGAAAATTCCCCTGGTATAATAATTCATGCTTGACCCGCGCAAAAGCTTGCTCGCAGAGACACACACACACACGCGTACAAGGCTTTTTTGACGGGGCAAAAACTTTCTTTCATCTCTCTCGCGTGCGCGCGAGCGCGAAAGTGGGACAGCATGCGCGCTACTCTTTCTTTCGTTGCTTCCTACGTATTTTTTTTCTACGTTTTCGGTTCCCTTGCGTTTCTCTCTCTCTTACTCTCTCTCTCTCTCTCTCTCTCCCTGTGTCTGCACGGAGTAGCATCAAACGTGAACGAGATATTTTTACGCGAGCAGAAGGAGGGTGTTGGTTTTGCACGCGGGTAGAAAAAAAAAGACACCCTCGTGGTATAAACGTCGCTCGCGCGGTCGCAAACGTCGGTGTAATTGTCGAGAGTGACGAGTTCATTATATGAAGAGGGAGATGGAGATGGGGATGGGTGTGGCATTTTCCTTGAATTTTGCACGTGTGTAAATGTTTGCAATTGCGGTTTTTGCGGTGCTATGGCGACGTTGAGGTTGCTATCGCGGTTAT
This sequence comes from Torymus texanus, assembly GCA_036873485.1. NCBI lineage: Eukaryota > Metazoa > Arthropoda > Insecta > Hymenoptera > Torymidae > Torymus > Torymus texanus. The sequence goes on from JAYJLV010037175.1 coordinate 19,735, forward strand.
CATAAAAATTATGGGAATATTTAATTTACTGATCATATTTAAATGAGCTACGCGTGTGTATATCTTTGAACGTGTATGATAATGTTAAACAATAAAACTTATTTTTCGAATTTGTAGTACACATGTATGAAGATATATACGTATATTTATGGGCAATAAAATGATTTTCTTGAAAGTATAGGAGTAGTATCGATAAAGATGAAAATCTTTTTCAATAACGGGAATGGAGTGACTATACTGTAACATAAAAGATATATGTACTATTGACGACTTCTTCAGTACATAAAGCGTTAAAATGATTAAATTTGAACTATATATCAAAAACACGATATCATGTTGATAATATATATTATAGAACAGTAATGTAAAACGATGAAGCGAACAAGAGGTACACAAGCATTAATAAACTCACGAGCCTCTGGTTAAAATAAAACTTTACATGCCTGCCCAATAAAATCCTCTAATTTAAAACCAACTCGCCAGCTCTCCACACCCTCAATAACAACCGATTCCAACTCTCTCTCTCTCTCTCTTCTTCTTCTCATTCACCGATTCCCAATGACATCAAGAGCGAACTTTAGCTATACGACCGCTCGCACCTATACACACACACACACATACATACAACCGCGGCTAGGATGAGGAACTGCGAAAGGCACTTAACCAGCTGTGCGCGCTTTTTCCTTTCCGCTGCTGCCGCCGTCGCAAATTAATTTGCCAATTGAAAGCGCCGGCGCGATAACAGCTCAAGGAGCGTACGTACATATACGCGTACGTATATATATATACATATACATATATATATATATATATATATACACACGCGGGATTTACGGCACCTTAATTGCGCCCAAGGACTCGAAGCGCGCGTATGTGTGCTCCTTCTCGTCGTTTTTGTTTACTCAATGGCGATGGAATTTGAGGAATAGGGGATAATTAGGGAGGGTAATGATGGTTTATTGGACGAGTGGAATGCGCGTACAGGTTTTACGCACGCGCACGTTTGTGTGTATGTGTCATTGTTTTGCGTTGTAAATTGCGTTAGCGGTGATGTATACTGCCAGGGGAGGAATGTTTTTAAATAATGCTATGATTGTGGTATGGAGTTTTTGTTGGAACTGATGTAGTTCCTTTTATAATGTACAGAAATAAAGGGTAGCATGGAATTTAAATTTAAATGAATAACTTTGTAAGCCCGTGCCTCATTTAAAGCGTTAATTGGTCGAAATAAAACACAAAGAATTAGTGCTCACTGTATAATGAATAACTATAAACATTCGATTAACTCTAACGGTTATATTTTTCTCTACCTATATAGATACAAGCCTGTTAACTAATTTCACCATAGTTTTCTTCCCTTTTCCATCCGCTTAATTCTATTGTACGCATTATTTTTAGCACCTTCGCTTCGTACCTTTACCCGAACTATACACTTCTCGATGATTACCAGCATCATTAAACTCCCTTTTTCTCGCTCGAAAACCGCTTAAAAGCCAGGGAATAATGGCGACGCGAAGCGCTCGTGGAAAATTAAAAATCATCGCGTGAAATATGTTAATGCCTCTCTCTCTCTCTCTCTCTCTCTCTCTTTTTCTTGTGCCCTTCACCCCGACGTCGCAAGAGGGTAAATGAAGGCATTATTCCGGCGGGCATTACACACGCTGAGAGTTAATCGCGAAGAAGAAAAAGGCACGTTCACTCGCTCGTCGTCTTTCCTATACGTCGCACAAGCACGCGAGAGATGCAAAAGCGAAGCCGTGCGCGCGGAGAGAGGTTAACGTACACGAACGCGCGCCATTGTATTGTAATACAGTTCGAAGGAGCGGGTAATGGGCCGTGCTTACAAGTACTTAGAATAAACAGGGTGTCCCGATCGACTATCGATCCGTATATCGAGAGAAAGAGAGCGAGATTCCTCAGGGCGGCGGTATCGACTGGTCTTGTTTTATCTCTCTCTCTCTCTCTCTCTCTCTCTCTCTCTCTCTCTCTCTCTCTCTCGTTCTCTGCTGTACGGGTTCTTCGGTCGTTTTTTTTTTCACGTTGCTTTATCTACGGGTCTTTTTCGCTCTTGTTCGGTCGGCGAATAGACCTCGTTGTCTTTTTGGGTTCTGGTACAGGGAGAGCGCGGTATCCGTGAAATAGGGTAGAAAGAGAGAGGCAAACTCTTGTCACTGCAGCCCCGGAAGATTGCTGTTATTATAAGATCGTGGGGTAATTAAGGCGTACAATGGCTGGGTTTTCTTTTTGCCTTGACTAAACGACGCTATATTTGTTTGAGGTTGGGGTTTAAAAGTATGGTTACGCTAATAAAATCAAGGTGTATCTCTTTTGAGAATCTCATGTATATCTTAACTATATCTGTGTAAATTTTTTTACAAGATAATTTGTAAAACAAACTGTTTCGCTGTTCAAGTTTACAATTAAAGTTTTATTATAATTTTTCTTATTTAAGTGACAGTAATTGTAAAAAAGAAAAATTGTTAACTTTCTCAAAATAAAAATGAACTATGTCTTCTAAAAAATCTTTTAATTATTTCTCTATTACATCAGGATTATTAGATTCTTCAATACAACTCTACTTTCAACTTTCATCAACCTCCATCAGCCTCCATTGAAACACCAGTCAATCCACTTCTCTCTCTCTCAACCTCGACTGCACGCAACGTACATGCCAGTCTCCACCCACATCCTTAACCCCGGGAACCATCCGTATCCTCTTCACGAGCTCGATTATCGAGGGTCAGGAAAAAATCTCGAGCGCCTTGCGATTATATACCCATGCTCCTTTCTTTAATTGCATGCTCTGAATGAACGCTTATATATATACACATACACGCGAGTTCAATGCAAGCGATTTATGTACGGGGAGGCAAAGCGAAGACGATCTGGAAATTGCGAGGAAATTTTCGCAGAGGAATTCCGTATATGTGTGGGAAGCTCGGGTTTATATGTGCCGTGCGTTTACTGGTCGGTATAGTGTGTATATATATATAGGCGAAAAGTGCGCGCGTAATCGAGAGCTTCGGAAACGCGCGGTTCGTTGTCGTTTTAGGAAAGAACTAATTGGAATTTCATTTTTCGTCTGTGTGGTTATGCGAGCTGGTTTTGATTTGTGGTTCTAGTTTGAGAAGGAAAAAGTTTCCGTTATTAAAAGTTTAGTAGAGTCAATAAAATATTTGAATATTACATTCCTGTTTCGGTTTATGTCGATTAAAATTATAGCCCCGTTCGTTTAATTCATTTTTGATAAAACTCGTATATTTTTACAAAAATCATGTAAAATATACTCAATCAACACCAAAATATCGTGCAAAGTTGATCGACCAAAATTTTATAGAATTATCCGCCGCTATCCGTGGTACAAAATTAACCCATTACTGTTTCTGCTGAGCATTGCTTATAACAAAAGCTTTTAATTCATGATTTCACTCTTTATCCTCAACGAATTTTTTTTCACAAATATCTCACACGTCAGCGATTAAAATTCGCGTTTTCGAGAGCACGCTAAACCCGATTATGCAAATCCAAATTTTCATTCGAAACACTCGAACGGTGGAAATATCTCGCGAGAACAGATGTGCTTTCACACTCACGTGCGAAAAGCAGTTTTAAATGAGCTCGGCCTACATATACACGTGCATATATACACATACACATACGTATTATTATTTAATAAAAGCTGGCCTTTGTTCGACGCGCGCATTATTGAATTTCCATGTTGTTTAAGCCTTTAATTAGCAGTAAAAAATTACGAGAACGAGAACGAGAGAGAGAGAGAGCTATATATATACCGTCATTAGATTTGGACGGGGTCCCGCCTATCGGTCGACGAATGTCAGGTAATTACGTCGAAAATTACAGTTGCAAATTTAATTACGGCTGGGGTGTCCCCCCTCCCCCTTTTCCCTTTCTCTCTCGACGATTTCCAGCGCGGACTGGCTGTAGTCAGACTATACACACGGATGACGCGTTTACGTTGATTTTGCGAATAATTTGCGTTTACATATAGGTATATATATATATATATATATATATATATATATATACACGTACGCGCGCGTTGGGACGTTACGAGTGAATATGTGTACACAGGTATACAGGATCGGAAGGCCGCGAAGGGAATTTTTGAGTCCAGTGAAAAAAGGGTATAGTGCCGTTTTATTCGTTTATCTTCCTGGTGGAAATCGAAACCATTTTATAGCTAATAAATGACCATTTTTACTAGTACTAGCTATAAAATAGGAACTTTTCTTGTTCAGTTTCTAGCTCCCGATGAAACGCTTTTTCTCCCATTATTTGGCCATTTTGAATGGATTGAAAAATAGACCGAGTTTTTCTAAAACAAGCACAAGCTTGTTCTTAAGTATTTTAAAGGTATTAAAACTGATCATTTTGTTTAGACTAAAAATGGCTAGCAGAAGGCTTGCTGTTATGACAAGGAGTGAGAGAGATAGAATCAGATGGAGAAATAAAAGTTTTGCTGAATTATTCATAGAATGAGTACAGCAAATGATTTACGAGTATTAGTTAATGTTATTTATTTATATTTTGGTAAGCCATCCAATGACCTTTAATGCTATTTAATCCAAGATAAAATCAGTAAATAAATCAAATACGAATATTTTGTTATTATGTCAATCTAAGAAATGGGCATATTAATGGGAGAAAAATCGTTTCATCTAAGCGAATAATTAGCCAGTCTTACTAGCTATTTAATTTCATTATTACGTCGGATTGTAATGGAAACGAGAGTTTAGATTAACGTAATTTGGAGCTTGATATTCCGTAGAGCTTCAGTTTTTTAATACTTGATTTGAGTATTGAAATGTTTTTTTTTTAATTCATCATTTTACTGACTTGTTATGGCAGGTATAAAGCATTTATATATATGGTTCAGTAAATATGTTACTTTTGAAATATGAGAAAGGTTTAAAATTCACAATATTACATTTTGTTTTAATTGATGGTTTTAATAAATTTTATGGACACATGGCATGGCATTCAATTTGTTGATTGTTATTAACATATTAATAAATTTAATTGTTTATTATCAATCATTTTCCATTTTAATTAATAATCATAATAATAATCATCAATTATATCGTTGCAATTGGATTTATTTTCCACTCGAAAAGTCAATTATTTTGACATTTCATTTATGTTGTAAAAGTATTATACCTTTTTTTTTAAATTTAACCCGTTACCGAAACCATTAATCGACGCTATTTTTGGAAACATCCGTTTTTTAAACTTTCAGAAGCCTCTAAAAGCATGTTTGTTACGCGGTGTATTTACAAAGGCCGCTGTAAAGATAAAGCACACGTTAAGTGGTTATTAAAGTCATATCTTGAAAATTCATAGCAAACATGACGGACCAAAGTCGACGCTTCGTCATTTTTTCGCGCTTTATTTTTAAACTACGCTAGCATTTTTATACTGATTTCTAGGTTTTCCGAATATTTTAATTTCATTAAATAGTTTATAGTAAACTAAAAATAAAAAGAAATTCTATAAATCGTATTACGCTTTTGAGCTTATAAAAAGATCAAAATTATTCACTATGCTTTTAGAAGAAAAAAAGTAAAGCGATTTTACTACATGAAAAATATAATGCACATACTTAAAAAGGAGTGAACATAAATTGTCCGATAATTTTTTACGATTAAACTCAATTCCGCCTTACACGATTTCTATTAACCTCGTAAGAATCAATTAATATTTTTATTAAAACCTTATTTACCTCCTTTTAGCCCGACACTACCAACATATATTTAATTAAATCTATATAAAGATCTGCTCCAAGATAGGCTCGCACGAGGCGGCTCATTAGACAGCCGTGCAATCTAACCCTCGCGCGCTAAAATATGTACTACGCGGAAAAACGATGGAATTATAAAGCACTTTAAAATCGATTATTCCTCGTAAATTCAAAAATCCGCATATTTCCGTGTCTAAAATCGTGTCTATTTATTTCGCCCGTCTTAATTATCCAGCTGATATTTCATGAATTGTGCGGTCCGAGCGTTAAGAGCAAAAGTTTTCAAGTATGAGTAATAGATTTAGGAAACACGCAAAAAGAGCACCGAAAAGTTTTCCGATCGGTGTGGTCAATAAAAGCTGTTTGGCGCTTAGTGTCGAAGCGGTGGGAGACATTTTATGAAGCTAGAAAAGGTGTGATCGCAAATTTCAGTGAGGTGGAATATTGGAGTTTTCATGATGTTTTCCTATAAGCAGCATTAAGGAGATGTCTGCTTGGATTTTAGTTGGATTATGGATAGTTTGTTCTTTTGTAATCACAAGATGATATTAATTTCTTATAGCTATGCATTGGAATTTTTAAATATGCATTTTTGATCAATACTTTTAACTCGTTATACTCAAAATTATTTTTAGAACTCCAATCAATCAGCGATTCATAATACCGTATGTTTTTCAAAATCTTGTAGGCGCGGAATCGTTCCTTTTCAATTTTTAGTTTGCTAAAAGTGAAAGAATGGTTTCAAAATTGTATTTAAATATTTAAATGTTCTTTAGAACATATCTAACAAACGAAAATTTCAAAAAATATCGCGAGCCAGTTAAAATTTTTAAAAACAACAAAATAACAAAGATCAAAATGTTGCCTTCTGTTCAGTTAAACTCAACAAATCCTGATGAAGTAATCAGACATAGTATAAAAATGTACAGAAAATATTTAATTAAAACACAAAAAAATAATATTTTTTTAAACAATTTTGAACACCTTTTGATGCAGCTTTATTAAATTAATACTATGAAATATTAAACATAAGTTCTACACTTATAAACACTTAACGAACACTTAAACGTCCAAAACACCTCCGTGTTTTAATTTCCCTCTACGTAACTCATATTAAATGAAACCCAACCATCAACTCCGCAATCATCATCGAATTTCCAAAACCATCTGGCGCCGAAAATCAAAAACCCCACCCACAGCCAGAAATACGAACCTCCACTGCTGCCCACTTTAATAGCGGCTCGTTAATCGACTTTCCTCTTTCTCTCCCACCCTCTCTCTTTCTCTCTCTCTCTCTCTCTCTCTCTCTCTCTCTCTCTCTCTCTCCGGGTGAGTAACGAGAAATCGAAAAGGTATAATACAAAGCGAACGCAAGCGAGCGAGTCGGTTTTCGGGTTTTTCGGTTTCGGGCACACATACACACACAGGCCTGCCCCTGCGGCCGGCGTGATTGATCTCGTTTGACCGACGACGCGCGCGAGAGAGAGAGAAAGCCGCCGTCCCTTGGTCTTTTCGATTTATTTACCCGGTCGACCGGATTTATAGGCCGGAATTCGTTGCGCGTGTATCGATTTTCTTTATTGTCGCGAGCGCGCACTTTGGACAGTGTAAATTTTCTCGCGGAGGTATAGAGAAAATTTCGGTGGTATGAGTAAAGAAGATTTTTTTTTAAGGTACGTAAGTGGAGGAAATGAGAGGAAGATGGAGTTTGCGGATGTCAATCATGGCGATGAAGCTTGATACGAGTACATGAAGTTGATGTCGTAATTGATACTGCATGCTTTTTCTGCGATTTTTAATGTTAAAATTAATTAAACGCTGTGTTGGAGTAACTTGAATTTTAATCAAGGTAAAGTTTTACCGTTGATTAAATAAATGTCAATTTGCTCGAGTCTGTATTTTAAACTTTAAGTGACATTTAGTTCGCCCAGTGTAATATTTAGGAAACCAAATATGAAAGTTTAATTGAGCTGATAAAAACAGTATAATAAAAAGAAACTTTAATTTTAATCCTTCCTGAACTTCATTAAATTAAAATTAAAGTTCATAATCAACGAGCTCCGACAGATGCATCATCCCATGCCGCAATAATTTCTCTGCCTGTCCGTCATTTTGGCGAATAATTTTAATCAATGCGAAAGTGCTAACTGTTAATTTTAATCACGCGATTGATTATAAATTCACGCAACTAATTGCAATCGTGCACATATATATATACACACACACATATATATGCGTACACGTGCACGCGCGCGGAAGCCTCTATTGCTCCTTCCCTATTATTATTTTTGCATTGAGCACGTGCGCAAGCGCGCATGCGTGTAGCATCGGAATACAGTTCACTTGAGTCGGCTAATTGCGCGATCGATCAATTAAAATGCCATTCAAATATTCCACTTGATAAAAGATATTTTACTATCGAACGAGAGAGAAAGAGAGAGAGAGAGAGAGAGAGAGAGAGGTAGCGAGAGCATAAAACGATATCGATGTCGAAATTAACCTTTGTTAACGAGTGTATCCCAACAACAGTAATTCGCAAAAATTAGAAATATCCGCCTACCTCTGACGCTCAATTGAATGCAATCAATTTGAATTTTAGATCCACGTTCACGCACAAGCTTTTGAGTATTATATATCAATGTCGGGAAAACGAAGAGCCTCCCAGCTGTAATTATATACATTTTATTCAGAATTGTGAAAATTGGTTGTATCTTGAATGCAGATTATAACGTTCGCTCGTGCACACAAATTGAATATGAGACAGTGTACAGGGGTAAAAAGAGAGCGCTAACGATCGTTATGATAAAATTATAGCTTGCGTCAAATTGACACGAGATCCTGTAATTCAGAAAAGCAAATTACCGCATCACGCGACATACAGAGACACCAATCTCACCGATTAAAAAATCAACAACACACACACACACACACACACACACACACACACACACACACACACACTGCGTATTATACATACACTGTAGAAAGGAAAAAATATTCACCAACCACGCGGCAGCTTTCCATTAAGATTCCCCGCAATCCATTAACATCTTATTTATAATCCATTACGCATTGCGCATAATACTCTACCCCGTATATACACACATACAGGCACACAAATACACATACAGGTGCACATGCATCCAATGAAAATTTTCTCGAGCGCAAAGCGACCGGATAAACCATCTCCCGCCTCGCTTTTTCTTTATTGTCCCCCCGCCAGATAGGAGCTTAACGCGCAGATGATCCGCTTATCTAAATTATTTGCTGCCTGTCAGAGAGAGAGAGAGTGAGAGAGAGAGAGTCGCGATACGCTAATTAGCATATTATCACGAACGCGCCATCCTATCATCCTCCCCCGACTATGAACGCATGTATATAATATATAGTTATGGTGGGTTATACATTTCGGGGTTAGCCGAAGACGAAGATGAAGTATAGTCGTGGTGGGAGTGATGATCGAAGTTGGGTGGTAAAACTGATTTCATGCATTGAGGTGGTGAAGTTCGAGGGACTTGTTTTTTCTTATGTGGTATAATTGGGTGGCATGAAGATTGAAGTTTAATGGTGATTAAATGAAAACTGGATAGCGAGATAATTGGATGATTAATTATTATTAGCGGTACGTGTGGTGTAAGGAGAGATAATGTAGCGACATGAGTTTCTGAGAGCCGGTACAGTGCGTTTACATAAAAAATATATTGTTATTGACAGGTTTCTTAATTTTATGAACAGGTGTATAACCTCGGCATTGGACAATTATTAACTTTCATATCGTTATATATTTTTTAGATAATTACTTTTATTTTTATTGTTAGATAGGTTGTGCGAAGATCGGTGAACAACTTTCGATTATGTATTTGGTCATAAGAGCTATAAAAGGGTTATTTTAAATTAATTTTTAATATAAAATTACTAATATTAATATATTATAGTTCGGAATGAATGTTTGTACTGCATTCATTTATCTGAATGTCTATTTCAAAATTCATCATTATGTAACTTACACGAATCAAATTAAATTTCTTTTACAATTAATACAAATTGACCGCTTAGTTTCAATTAAGCCCGAGATTTTATCATTGAAAAGCGGCAACTATTCAACCGCGACGCATTTATCTCGGCAGACTTTGATGTGCGGATCTTCCGTTAGGTGGCGAGGATTATTATACATTAGCTACTTGTATCAAAAGTTCATAACTTCGAGTATCTTTTCCGCAAATTATTATTATTAGAGATATTAATTGAGGATAATTATACATAATTATTGTGCTAAAAATCAGATTCCATAATAGCATACGGACTATCATTAATAATGGCTGATCAGTAATCGTTATTTCTGGACGTGTTAGATAAATTGATATACTAAAGCAGTAATAATTATCGGTATTAACGATTAGCTACGCAATATAATATTAGCGTTATTAAAATGCAGCATGATAAATTTGAAATTAAAATACCGGAGCTCAAAGATTCATTAAACTCTTTGTTAAAGAGCGTAAAAAAACTACTGTTTTATTCTCATATTACTTTTGAATCTACAATTAAATAAATTTTATACGAGATTGTTGGGCATGAGAATTATACGATTGATTGGTTATTTTCACGCTAGTTTAAAATTTAAGTGGAAACTCTACGAAAATAGATACAAAATATAAATATGAAATGTACGACCTAACCTACAGAAATATTTCATATAAATATTGCAGCTTCATTTCTTTATGTTCATACATTAGAATGTATACTTAAAGAAATTTTAGGTCTAAAAAATTAATGTCGTACTGTTAGTTAAAAATAAATACAAAACTTTACTTCAAGCATAGCCTGAAAAATAAAAAAATCTCTTAAAACCACTACTACGGATACACCGTATTAGAACGCATCCATACAAGAGCACGTCAGCCTCGAGTACGGCTATAACATCGTTCTCTTCGCTACATATAGAAAGGATCGCGATCGGACCCGACGTTTATCGCTACAGTGGAACGCACGAATGGGCCCGAGACAGACACGCGGATTTACGACCTTTTTTGCCTTTTCGGTCCTTGGCGTTCTACTACGTCGGGATACGCATGTGCAATACGTGTATTGGTGAGGGAGGAGAAGACGACACGTTACGGTATATAAACGTAGCTCTGGTTGTTTTAGTGTATCTAAGTACACGATGGGTAGTATGAAATTAACGGTGTACGGTCGGGTCGATGAATTTCGAAGGATCGGTGAGATATTTTTTTGGTGTTCAGAGTCATTATACCGTTTTCGACGATACGGAGGGATGGTAGAAAACGAGATTACGGTATGCGGTGTACGTTGGCAAGGTTCCGGGATCTCTATATCTGTTACTGTTAGTTGGAATTAAAAGACTGTTGAAATTCATATAAGAGATGAGATGTTTTAACTTATCGATGACTTATTGTTAATTAATAAACGTACATGTTCTGATCAAGCTTATTACTTACGTGATTAGCCTCGTGTGATTTATGTGTATATTGAATATATGAATTTGAGAGCATCCGAAATCGTTCCAAATTTTATTTTATATCAGTTACTCCCAACATGTGACAACGCAAACCAAACAACAAATACAAACAACGCAAAATACTCTAGTAAAGTGCTATAACGCAATAAAACAGAAAAAAAATGTTTTACCACAAATTAATTAAACCCAGCTTAAATTTCAAAACCTCTGGCGCGTACAATTTAATTCCATCGATTCTTTTTTTTTTTGCAATCAACCGATTAACTGCCAGACGGAAAAAAAAAATCGCACCCGAAAAAAAAAATATCGAAAATTGCACCTACTTTCTGGGAAATGAAGCGCCGATGAATGAAGAATCCTTTGGCGTGTGCGCGCGCATTTGAAATTCGCCGCATGCAAAAAAGCCCTTTGTCGACTGTTACGCGCGAAATTCCAATTTCGCACATTTAATTCGTCGTGCGGCGGCCTAAAAACGTCGCGCTACGCTGACGCGCGATTGCGCGCAATTACATCTCGCTAAAAAATGTTGGAAAAGATAAAACGTCGCCGGCTGTGAAATAATTAAGAGGCGAGGACGCTGACGTGGTTAGCTGACGGCTGCTGCTGCTGCTGATGCGTACGCGGAGGAATCCGTACGTGACGCTGGGGGAAAATGTATATAAATAGAGGCATTGGGGAAGCACGTTTTTTTTTCTTTCGAGCGATGTATCGAATTTTATTGGAATGTGGTAATGAAGTTCAATTTATTTAGCGATAGTCGTTTACTGATTTTTAATGCTTCGCAAGTATGGGAAAGAAATTGTTAATGCTGATCGGGTTGTTAAATGTTAGAATATTTGAATGGGGCATTCTGGTGGAAATTTTTTTCTACAATTTGTGAAACTATTTTACGATAAGTACTAATTTATAGCGATTTTCGTTAATTTGTTAAAAGGGTTTGAAAAATCGTTTCATAAATGAGAGAAAAAAGGACGATTTCCAGCAGGTCAGTATTCAATAATATTTAGAATAGTTCATATAGTGGAAGTACTACACATTGATGTAAATACCCAAATAGATTCCTATATTGCAGTTTTCGTTATGTGAAAAATGAACAGTTTCTTTTCTAAAAACATTTTTTAATCGGTTTTTTATTGTTCAAATATTATTTTGTATATTAATATGAAATTCGTAAATTGTATACTGAAACGTTTATATACTGAAACGATTTATCATATCTTATCGTATATCATTTAAACGTATTATAATACTATTTACATAACTAAATAACAGCTCACTTGTACTCATTATTCTAATTGTCGCTAATAATTTTCAAACTTTATTCTTCACACTCATGCTTGCACCGATCTAACCAGGGGGAAAATACAACTTCGCCATCATCAAAAGAAAAAAAAAATCTGCACTTCACTATACGGACACCCCGCCGGTAGCGCTGCCCTTACTCACTCTCCTCTTCGTCGTCGCGGACACTCGCGATAATTAATTGGCCTCCTCCGTCGCTCGGCGGCTAATTGACTGCGAATCGCCACGGCTTTTTTGCACTGCCAAGCTCGCGCGCGCGCACCTCTTGATCGATCAATCGGCCTGGCGCGCGAATGGAAATTGACACCGTTTACACGGTGTGGAACGAGGAAGAGAAGGTGGAGGGGGGGGAGGAAGAGGGAACAATCGGCGCGGCGGTGAATTCCAATTTCCGTTGGCCGATCGCTTGGACCGTTGTGTGTCGTCCTTGCGGTCGACTGGCGAGGATGAAATCGGGATATGGTGAGGATTTTGGAGGTTGATACTACCTATAGGAGGGTTCTTTTTTTCCGAGGTTTTTGATGGGCCAGCAGGGATTAGAATTGGGGATTTGGTGGGGTAGTGTGATATGGCGAGTGTGAGTCAGTGGTTGAGAGGTGGGTTTTATCGTGATTTGAATAAGTTATTTCTTATGTTTTCATTCTTTAGTTCTACAGAAAGAGAGAGAGAAAGGAAAAGTTTTGAAGAATTATAAATTCTGGACGTAATTTGTTAATTATTTTAATGAATATATACTTTGAATGGAATGTTTTAGATGCTATAACAATTATAATTTAATAAAAGGTAAAGCCTTTTTTGAAGATTTTCAAATTTTAATTCAAATTAGATTTGGTGATTAATTAACATAACTCGACAAGGCACGTTAGTATATAAAATATGTATGTATCTTATCAAGATTCAAGTTACATTTTTTTATTTTCTTTCCTTTTTTATTAACGAAATTCAAGTCCTTAAAAAGTAATAAAAACCAATGAATTAGCATAAAGTGTACACAGAATGCCGATAAAGATGCTTTGATGAATTACAGATATCGAAATTTTTAATTCTCCACGTAAGGTACTAATTATAGCAATTTGTTGGACATTTCGATACGATAAACGAATAAACGTGATACGTAAACTCGACTGTATTTGGTAGACTTATAACTCGTTTTAAACAGATTGTACAAATAATATACATTAGCATGATTTTACAACAATTTTTAGTATTCTTCTTTTCAACAATAGCAAATTAAAATCATACTCCATTGTTCTCGATTTCCGATATAAACCCCTAATTTCCAAAAATCTTACTTTAAAATAACTCGAGTCTCGACTGCACCGACGAAACGTCGAACCACCTCACCTTTATTCTTTCCACATTCTCTCTGATCCACTTATTTTTTGTTCTCTCCTCTCCTTTTCTTTCTTTCACTCTACCTCTCCCCTTCATCCATCGATCGCAGCTCTCGATCGAAGCATAACAAGTACTGTTCCTCTCTCTTCTCCCGCGGGAAAAGCTTGAGCTCGTCGTCGCGCGGGCAACGATATGACGACGTTGATTGTGATATGCAAATCGACCGCGCCTAATGAATATTTACTCGAGCGCGAGAAAGGGTCGCGACCAACGACGAGGGACAGAGAGAAAGAGAGAGAGAGAGAGAGAAAGAGAGAGGTATATCGGCCGCGATTAAACGTATAATTTTCGAATTAAACGTCCCGATGAAATCGCCGATGTGCGCATGCGTATAGTTGTAAGGCGCCTTGCCAAGGCACCGGCTAGATAAATAGTGCGTTTGTCTTTAATGAGGCGTGTGTCTATACGTGTACACGTGTATGTGTGTGTGTGTGTATATTCCGTGTTTGGCGAGGAGTAATGGCTCGAGTGAGTGGCCTTTTTTGGTAGAGTAAGAGAGAGAGGGACATTAATTTGAGAGATTTTTAGGCCGCGATAACGGATGCTCGTGTTGTAGGATACCTGGAATTTTTCGAATGGCTTCTGGTATGCTTAATTCGAATTTGTACAGTAAACGGTGCTCAGACTATAATCGCAATGTGATTTAGGAATGGTGATATCATTTTCTTGCTTAAAAAGTTGTTTGGCCAGTAAAGTTTGACTTGCAAAGACATGACAGTGAAAAATGATAACTAAGATAATTTAGTTAATTTTGAAATGAAACGTTTCTGGTAATTTTCGTATTTTAGAAAGTTAGCAAGAATTATTTGTCAGTAATGTACAACAGTATTTTGTATTTAACCCAAATATTATGTATATTTATTTAAGAGTGTTCATTCGGACGGAATGTCAATTATAAAATGAACTATTATGTAACGAGAAAGACCAATTTTGAAATAACAACCATCTACGAACTTAATAATAAACAATATTGTGTACATACTTTTCCAATAATATCTGGCAATAAAAATGTTCTTTTACCAAACCGAATCAACACTAACCCTCTCTATACATTAGCATAATCGGATACCCATTCGATCACGCTAAAAAACTCACACACACACACTCATCCCGGAACGGCAGAAGCGTACGCGAAACAACTTTGTACATCTATAGATATATACAACGCAACTGCACGATCGCACATTAAAGCGCAACGAGCGCACGCGAGAGTAAAAAGTCACCGGGAGGCTAATGCAAACAAGTCGCAGGGATTTTTTTTCTTTTTCTTCTTCTCTCCGTCGTCTCTCGTTTTATTCGCACTCACGCGCGCGCGTGCGCCAGCAGTTCAAACTCGAATTTATGAACGCAGCAGCCGGAAGAAGTTTTGCGAGTCCCGGGAAAATGATGATTTTTCTGGAACGGGTGGAAGAGTTGTAAGAATGGGTTATGAGAGGTTTAGAAGAAAAAAGGTTTGACGGTTTTTGTTTGTAATGGTTCATCATTGATAGTTTTTGGTGGGTGATGGGTTGATACATCAGATAAAATTTTGATAAAATTGATTACTGTAAATCTGTAATAATTTATAGAAGAATATGTTTTTCTTTCTGTAACGTTTGATTTTCTAAGCTTTTGCTCATTTAAAGCAAATTCAATTCGCCTTTTACAATTCAAATATTGAACAGATGAATCATTTTGATAAATTATTTTGATTTCCTTAAAAATTGAATAGATTTAAAACAAGGTTATGCTTCAATTCACCATCAGACAGTTTGACGTTTGAACAAACAGTTTTGCAAAGCTTATGTCTTACATTTTCAAGCAAATCTAATGAAGGAAGTCAGGTCCAACTACCAACATCAACTCGCCTCACAACCGAAGACAGATGCAAAGGTCTATCATAAAATCTATATCACATTCGCGCTATATACAAGCTTGCTACGATATTAAGCGAACGGATAGTTGACATAAACGTCGTTTCGACGCGTCAAAATCGCATTACGTATATATATATCACTCGGCAAGTTTGGGTCTCTCTAACTTTGCGCGCGCGTTCCGTCGATTAATTTAAGAGGTGATAATGCAGGCGAAAATTCAATTCCCGCTTATTCGATTGTTCGACGAACACATGATACAGCTGCTCGCTTGTATATATAGTCTATCATATACGATCGGGGAAAATGTTTGTAATTGCAGTTGTCGACGAGCGAAAATGTTGGTTTCAATTTCGGTCTATCCTATGTATTATATATCACGTCCTGATAGCATAAATACTCTCGACTAAACTACACGCGACACACTGAAATTCTAAAAGCTTGGGGAATCCCTTTTTTTTCTTGTAAACTAAGCAACGTCGCTCTTTGAGCGCAAAAAGGTGAAACACGACCGGGACTTTAGAAGTATCCGTTGCATTTGGAAGCATGTACTTGGAGAATACTGTGTATGGCTTTCAAAGGAACCTTGGTTTCAACATTTTCTCGAAAACTCCAGTGTATTCTCTTACCTTGTAACGAGCTGCTCGGGAACGACGAAATTATCAAGTAACTATCCTCTGAGATCCTTTCATCAGCGACGGGGTATCGATATAATATGGACTTGTACCGGATCCTTCAAAGACATGTTC
The DNA here is from genome assembly GCA_036873485.1 of Torymus texanus. NCBI lineage: Eukaryota > Metazoa > Arthropoda > Insecta > Hymenoptera > Torymidae > Torymus > Torymus texanus. The sequence continues at coordinate 36,271 of JAYJLV010037175.1, forward strand.
AGCTAAGTTCGAACTATATCTGTTTTTTGGCACTTGCACTGAGTTGATGGGGAAATTTCCTTTGGTAAAAAGGGGATTTGATGCACTGCACTGTTAACGGCCGGTGTGTCACTTTGGAGCTATGTGGATGGAGCACTTTTTCACAATACTTGTTACTTTTTTTATGCACTTACTTTGGTTGTTTTTAGCACTAAACGTTATTCACTAGAGTGCGCGTTGTTACGGAGCTTTAGTTTCATGAAACTGTTTTAAAAAGTTAAATTGGTGTAGTTTAAAGCTTAATTTTCACGAGTTTCGCATGCCTTTTGTTGTGACAAAAAAAACTTTAAACACAAAACGTATAACATTATAAAATGTAAAAATTACAATTTAGATGTAGATATAATACCTAATAAGTTTTAACAAGGTTATACTTTTATTTTTCTATAATTTTTTAAAACATAAATATCGTAGTTATTTGAAATTTAGACTAAGAAAAAGTACCATCACCTTTCAATTAATATAGTATTTTTCTAAACAGTTTCGTATATAACACAATCGGTATAGAAGTCACTCGCGATCGGTACACCGAACCTCTCACTCTTCTCTCGAAATTAACCACCACATCACCACCTCTCAAAAAAAAAAAATCTGCCCTTTGGTATAAACCCTTAAAAAAAATCACTTGCACTGGACTTCGGGCCAAATCAAAGTCTCCGCGCTCGCAACCGAACGCGCGTCCTCGACCGGCAGCGCGCGTATAATCTCGAGCAGCAGCGGCAACAGCAACACAACCGCTTCGGCTGCAGAGAGAAAGAGAGAGAAAGAGAGAGAGAGAAGAAGCCGGCTCGCGATGTACACACGACTCCAGCGGAGGATACTCGAAAGCGCGTGCGAGGGATAGACCGACGAGAGTATACTCTCTCTCTCTCTCTTTCTCTTTCGCTGCGAGAGAGCTGAGAAGACGAAGACGAAGAAGAAGAAGACGAGGACGAAGTGGGAGGAGAAAGAGGAGGAAGGGGTACATGTGTGTGTGTGTGTGTCTGTGTATATACATGTATGTAGCCGGCAGAGCGGCTCCCTCTCGGCTTAATCATGCAATAACATAACAATGTCGTCCGCGTGCGCCGCCCGCGAAGAAGAGGGGAAGGAAAGGAGGGAGAGAGAGAGATCGGCGCGGCCGCGGAATTCCTTGACCCCCGACAATGCCGAGCAAGAGAGTAAGTATAGAAGGAGGGCCGCCACGGCGCCCCGCGAGTTGAGCGTGTGTCGCGCAACCGGCGGCTCGTGTGTCGTACAGTCGGCTGGGGAAGTGAGTCGACTGGATGTGGGAGTGAATGTTTAAGGGGATTTTTAGGGGATTGATTTTTTTGAGGTTTAGATCGGATTCTGGGCGAAGGAATGAGATTTGAATTGTCGATTTTTGGTAGTAAGGTTGGAGTTAGCTTATTGTTTAGGATCTATATTAAGATCTAAATTATTGCTAGAACTTTGGTGGTTAGTGAATTGATATGAAGGATTTGCTCTGAAATTAATTATGAAATGATTGTCGTTGATCCTAAATTGGATTAAATTATAGGCATGGTACTTGTTAAAATATAAAAAACAGATTTCCTATAGAATTTCTCGAACCAATATGACCAGAAGATGGTTAAAAGTAAAAAGATCGTTTCACAAATAGAAAGAAAATAGATGATTTCTTTTATAGTCTAAATCTATGCATTAATATAGCAAGAAACTATAGATCGAAGCTACGGTAACTCAACTGTCTAAGGCCTCGGACTTTCGACTCAGAATGATAATTGTTTACCCAAACAGTACTGTGTTCGATTCCCAGCCTCGGCGATTAACTAGCACCTGTGTCGAGTTTCCGAAATTCGAATTTTTCATGTCCATATCTCACTGTAGTTCTGGTAGTTCGGAACCCACCTAAAACTGTAAATCCCCATTGCTATACGCAAGTTACTAAAAGTGGACCCATTCCACCCAAAAAAGTCACCTGCGCAGCAATGCAGAGCTATATAAGACACAAAAAGAATTTCAGGTAGCTGTAAAATATAAAAAAAAAATATGTATTTCATCGCTCACTTATACAAATTTATTCCGATTCCTCTACAACTGCCTATATTTATATCCACAATCATTCCTCTTCTATAACCAAATCCCAAACACCATCGCTACCTACCGGGGACATCTCCAAAGACACACACGAGCGCAGCTCCCAGTATCAGTAGTTGCGACCTTTTCTCTCTCTCTCTCTTCCTCTCTCATTCTCGCTCCTATACCATCAGCAAGTTTGCGTGCGTAACGGGCACACGAACCATATGCTGCTCCTTTCCTTTTCGATAAAGAGCACGGAAACGCACACGCGCGTGCGCAGTCGCTTAATTGAGCCGGCTTTTTTCGCGGCGGCGGCGGCGGTCTGCTGCGGATTAAGTCACGTTTGGCGCTAGGCCGTCCGATGCCCCGCACGCCGATGGAGTAATGGCTTTGGGTACCGAGAAGGAACGTGTTGTTGTTCGCTGAGGTGAGATGAGGTGAGGTACGCAGCTGCAACGTTGTATGTGTGTATGTGTATGTGTATATATATATGGGGTTTAATTGCAATGACTTTATCGGCGGATTAGTCGGTGTCTTTGATGGGGACTGCTTTCTTCGTGAAAATGGAACGATTATTTTTTTGGGTTTTAGAAACTTGGGAAATATGGAAGTGAAGAAGCGATTGTAGATGAAGCAGGTTCCCTATAGTATATTTAAAATTACAATGATTAATACTCCATTTTGCAAATTTTTTTTTGATTAAAAAATGAATAGAAAAATCATTAAATTAATTATAACCTAAATCCAGCAGCTATACTTAAAACTCATTTTCAGAAGTTGAAAGAAAATTTGATTTCCATACATTTCTAAAACGGCCAAAAGGATTCCCTCTAACTATGCCCCATATATACACTTGCATATCCCATTCCTATAAGAACTTTATCTCCGGCTTTCCGGCTCCTAAACCCTCGTCGAATTCATTGCGCGTAATTGAAAAGCCCTCGGGAAAATCCTGCGCGCCGTTCCAGCGCGCGTTTCTCTCTCTCTCTTTCCTCCTTCCCCTCCTAACGAAGAAAACGCACATTCGATACGCATTAGCGTCAGGGCAAATTTTGCGGAAGCGCTCCGCGCAATTATGCTAATCGTCGTGAGATTTACAGCGCGACGGATAAATAACGCAGACGCGGTGAACCAGCTCTATCGAAATTCTGCGGTCCTCTGTTGTACTACTATATATTTATAGCACGACGTATGTACTTCTGTATCGCATACACTCATGCTATACATATACACGTATATATACGTGTAGGTATTATGGTAAACGAGACGAGCGGTTGCTCCTGCGCTGCCAGTCAAGAATGCGCGCATCTCTTGTCTCTTCTCTCTCTCTCTCTCTCTCTCTCTCTCCTGTCGTTGTTCTCCGCGTGCGATCGCTTTTCTCTTTGTGCTGCACGCGCGCGGACTTTGGCATATATAAAGTGCGGCGAGCGGTGATGTTAGTCGACCAAGAGCGATGCTTAATGACGTAGCTCAGGCAGCCAAACGTTGCTCCGGGATTTTTTGTTTTTACTGTGGAATGCGTGTGCGAGGAGAGACGATTTATCAGATTTTATCAGGGTTGTTTACTAGGGAGTTTTCAGGCTGGTTTCTTAATTTCGTTAGGTGGCGCATAAAAGTGCGGATTCTGCGTGCGGTGTGAATTTGTATGAGGGATGGTAATGCTGGAGATTATTTGTGATTTTTTAAGAAGTTATTTATAGGTAGAGTCTCGTAAGCGTGCGGTGGTTCATAATTTATTTTATTCATAAGTATGAATTATGAAGTGTCTCTTAAATTATATGCTTTTACAGTTTATAATAGATGACGTCCAAGTAATCTATATCTAATCTTTAAAGTTTAATTAGTGATAAAACCACTGAATATTAGTTGAAATTACTCCTCCGAAACATTACTGACTATCCTAATGAAATAGTAGAAATATGTAAAAATATTTACTAATTCTTACAAATGAGTATAACTCTACTATTTCATTAATGAATATTCACTAAAGTTTCGGTGAAGCAATTTTAATTAATGATTAGTGGTTTTATCACTAATTCAAATTTAGAGAATCGCGCTCGATCTAGTCGCTCAACTGACAATTATCGGTGTAAAGAGCAACCAAAATGTTTTTAAAAAATTTAGAAAACCAATAACATTCTGTTACCTCAGTAATCGCTGTAAAATCGAAAAGCAATTACTCTCAACTAACCCTTTTGCTAACTAACCTCTACTCTAAATACAATCTGCACGACTATACTCTTACAAAAAAAAAAAAGAAATATCTAAACCCCCAATTTGATCTGTGCACGTTCAACGTATTCATCCACGTTACTACAGAAGGCCCTCACAGGAATTCTCATTGTACATGCTTTTTTCCTATATCCACATATATATTCAGATACACACCTACATACATACACGTACAGATACACAGATGCACTTGCACGTCTTTCCTTTCGCGGCTGTACGGCGGCAACGTTATTTATTTTTTTTTTCCTCTTCGTTTATCACATGCGCGCGTGCGTGCGCGTGTACGAGTCGACGTACGAGGATCACGTCGAGCGCGATTTACGATAAAGCGGAATTCTGCGCGGAAATTGCCAATTAGCGGACGCGCGTACTGCCGAATGCGATTTCGCGAGTAATAAGCGAAGTTGTTTTTCGAGCGGGTGTAACGAGCTGCTGCTGTGATTCGGTTCGATTGTCGCTGATGTTGTGGATACATTCGTATATAAGATAATTATTGTATATACAATGTCTTTTTGGTAATATGAACAGCTGGATGGAGCGACAATGTAACCGGTGTTTTACAATGATGGTACTGGGCGCTGGAAAAAGAAATTTTGTATTTTAGATTTTAATAAACTGTGGATCGGTGACAACTTGGGAGTTATTCAATGTGGAGACTCCATGTGTTTGCAGCTAATGAATTTGCTTTATAATTTGTAGTATGAGCGAATGTATAATCTTCTTAAATCTTCTTAGTTAAGTTTAAGAGGGGCTTGTAATGCTTACATACATATATGTATCCTGGAGAATTAATACTGCGGAAGTTACCTCCGAAAATGAAAATAATCACAAGATTTGCCGGAGGCTTATTAATATACTTATTTTAGTAGCTATTAAGAAATGTTTCGGAGATTTATGTGGTTTTTTAAATTAGTTACATACTCAAAATGTTTTAATTTTTTTGAAAATTGGTAAAGATATATAGTGTGAAGTATATACAGCAAAGTGTAAACTACGTTCTCTAGTACAAAATTGTTCCAAATACTTTGGAGTTTTGATTACAAAGTCATTATTATTTAAAAAAAGAGGCTGCACTAAAAACTGAGCTATTAGATTATCAAAATAATTGATGAACCTTCTATCACAATATTCACTATTTTAGTGCGAAAAAATAATTCTCTCTACAAAATCACTCAATTCCATCACCAACCAACCCATCAAGATCGCATTTCTTCAATCACATACCCTCAAACCCACTAAAAAATCCCACCGCGGAACTCTCATACCCTCTCCACCCTCATGAGCAAACAAACGAAACGCGCGTTTCTCCGCGCTCCACATAACCGGCATTACCAACGGGTCACGCGCGCGCGCTTCGCAGAGTCCAGCTGCACCGAAACTCGCCGCCGATCTCAAATAGTTCGGGTAAGCGAGCGGCCAGTGCAGCGTTTGACGATAATGCTGCTGCTGCTGTTCTCCGCTCCATACGATTGAGATTACATTTTCGAGATTCTGCGGCGGGAAATTTCTCCCTTCCCCGTCCCGGAATATCTGCGAATTTCCCTTGCGAAAGCCCTTGTTCGTGGTGTGGGACGAGGTATACATACGGTGTATGTGCGTGATAGGTAAGAAAGAGGAGAAACGCGCGACAATCGTAATATGTGCTATGTGGTGTGTGAAGGTGTGTGTGTGGTTTTTGGGGAGTCTCCTGGAAAGTTTTCCAGGGAAGTGGCTTGGAAAGCTTAATCTGGGTGGTAAAGAGGGGATTGCCGTCGTGGCGAAAGGTAGGTTTTGGAGATTATTTGAGGATATACATAGTCTTAAAAGTATAGCTTCTACGTGATATAGAGGAAATCTTCTTATTATTGTCCCAAGCAGAAAATCCGTTTCATATAAAATGAATCTTCTGTAAGTAAAAGGAATCTATTTGACTATAAACTTTATAGAATTTTCTTTAAAGTTTATAGTACAATGGATTCCTCTTGTTTATAGAAAATTCATTTTATATGAAACGGATTTTCTGCTTGGAACAATAATAAGAAGATTTCCTCTATCACGTAGAAGCTACTTTTGAGATTACAGTGGGACGGAAAGACTAGGAGTTTATTATTTTGTTGTAAATTATAATGTTATTGGAGGCACTTTGTCATTGGATAATAGTGACTATTAATCAGACTTCAAAGACAATACAAAAAATAGAAAGAAAAATGGATAGAAGGTTTTTTACTTTGCAAACACATAATATTTTTTAATAAACGAAAATTTAAACTGTACGGACAAAAGCATACTTGGCACGGTTTAATTCGGGGTTAAAGTACTTAAGGGGATGCTACAATTAAACTGTTATTGATTGAGCAAATTTTGAAGATATATCTAAAAACATAATATGTCAAATTATATAAAAGGAAGAGTGCACTTCACTAAATTTAACAATATTCTACCACTTGCTAAAAATTTCATAAATATCAATTTGTTTTTGCGTGGATATTGAACAAAATCTCTATAGCCCTTGAAAGTTTTATTCAGAGTTTACTAAAAAATAAACTAATATTTTAATTTGGAATTTGTATAGAGTGAATATTGTTAAATATAGCGAAGTTCACTGATCATTTTATATAATTTTACATATTTATTTTGCACAGTATTAAAATTGTAAAATTTTTTGCGTGGTCGGTAAAATTTTAAATGCCACATCTTCAAAAATGATAAAATTTCGGTCCAAGATTTTTTGAAGATGTTGTTTAAATTCTGACATAAAAGTTTAGTGATATTTACATTAATTATGCAGGGAAAGCGGATTAGAATAAGTCGCTAATGGAAGTAATTACTAAATTATACACGAAAGTGATTAAAAATAAATTGCAATTCGTACCATACACTATGGCAATTTTTTTGGTGTTTAGGGTCTATTCCGCATTTATAATCAGACATGGTAATTTTTATTATATTATTTTTCCCCGTTTACCAATTGCTGCAATTGGGCCATAATGATTGGTCACATAATAGAGGTCGATATTCCGTATCACCTTAATATTTCAAATTTCTTGTTATTTATAATTCAGAAAATTATATCATTTGTTTAATTTGTGTAAAACTTCTAAAAATTATGAAAACTAACGTTAATAAACGTTGAAAAAGTACAACTATAAACCAAGAAGCAATTACATTAAACAGTTTAGAGTAAACATCATATCAATGCACACCAATTACATATTATATTCAGCTTTAAAATAACCCTAAATGATCTCGCACACACCATATTCCTGTTACAACCTCTGTACGTCAGGAATACAACTCCATCCGATTTTCCCTCACATTACAAATACCTATACGCACGTATCTCCATAACAAAACCCTCCGTCACCCCCATAACTCTTTCCTAGCAAAAACCCATCGTCCGTCCTCCTAGTAAACATACACACACACACACACACACACATCGAGCGAAGAAACACAAGGATTCGCATAATTTATCGTTCTACGCACGCGCGTCTTCTCGATCGGTATGCGCTGTCCCGGTGCACTAATGACTCGACGTGACTACGCGAGAATCACGTATACGGAGTGCGGTAAAAGAAAAGCTTAGCTGACGACAACGCGACGTCTTCATTTTCCAGATGGGCAAAAAGGACTTTTATCGCGATCCGACGCGTTTTTTCGGAGCTAGATTTTATGGATCCGTGGAATTGTTGCTCTCTGCGTGAAAGCTTCTATGGTATGTGGTTGTGGTGACGTAGATCGTGAGTGGCTTGTTGTTTAGGTATAGTGGAAGAAAAGTAGCTGCGATCATGAGTTGTTGACGTCAATGATGATTGAGTGACAAAGCACGCCGTATACGTAGGTCGACTGGCTTT
>JAYJLV010037175.1:44514-56757 GCA_036873485.1 Torymus texanus
TTTAGAATATTTAAAACGACGAGTTAATAGTAATAAATAATAATCGACATTAAAAATGATTCATTTTCACACTCATTAACTATCGGATTCTCTACCCTACGCCTGTCCAACCACTCCAAAAGATTCTCTGATCTTCGCACACACTCACCCCCAAAATGACAAACCCTTACCTCTGTCCTCTTCACTTTTTTTTCAGCGGACACGTATAACTCAGTGTCCACGTTGACGGAAGACCTCTTTCCCTCTCTCTGCTTCTCTCTCTCTCTCTCTCTCTCCTCCTCGTCGTCGTCGTTGTCCACGCAAAAACTCGCGGCGATAAAACCCAGACCGGAGAAAAGGGCGCGGCGCGAGAAAAAGTTTATTAGTTTCCGGGAGAACGGGCGCCGGAATACAAATGGCGCGGGTAATGAAGAGGAGCGAGCTCGCGCGTTCCGGAAAAAGTCAGGACGAGTCAGCAGGAGTATGTGTATGTATGTGTGTGTAGGATGTGTAAGAGAGACAGAGTGGAGGAGTGCGATGATCGGGAGTGATTAGAAGAAGTGATCGTGTGAGGAGTCGAATTGTCAAGTGTGGAGTGAGAAAGTGATGGTTTCATTCAATTTAAAAGCTTGGGAATGTAATGTAGTATAGACGTAAAGTTGGTGTAGAATCATATATATACATATGTATATATGTCATTGATGTGTTTGACATGCTCTGTTAAAGAATATAGCTGTAGTGAAGCCTTCTTTGGACTCTAACCATTAATTATTGGTTAAATTGAAGTTTTCATTTAATGTATAATATAAAACGATTATATAACATATAAATAGAGAACTTCTCATCATTGAGAAACTTGTTAGTTTTCTTAAGAATTTTTAATATACAGAGATTAGAAACAAAAACAATGAAAATAATTGGTAGATTTAATTGATAAAGATATTTAAATAGAAACGGTGTCTGCATGTATATACAATACCAACTATACGCACTTAAATAAATAATACTGATGTAAAAACTATACCATTTTTTTCTTGGACATTACACTAAAGAACGTGCCGATTATTTAATTCAATAAGAAACAACATTCTCACCGCAGATATACCAACGAACCCGCAAATCAAATTAAATTAATTTACATCTATCTCCACAACTAATTCCCGGGATCCCACTTAATGCACGGGATTTACAATACGCGCAGGCAGCGTGCGCAACTCGAGGGATTTAATTCGATATCAAATTTTCGGCGATAATATTTACTGTCCCTTTAAATAGGATATCCTCGGCCCACCCACAGTCCGCCGGTATAAATTCGAGCGTTATTGCCGCGACATAAGTATCGCCTACAACAATCCGCGTAATTTGAATATTCCATTGGTGTGCAGGGGATATTCTACAAGCGCGCACGCGTGCATATATATTCGCATTTATATATGAGATGTTTCGGTTCAAATGTGTGCGTATATATATACATATATATGTATGTGTTCCAGGTACAATTGAAAATCGTACTTTCAGGGTGAATAATTGCGAATGTATTCTTTAGAATATTAAATGGTAGAGGTAATTGTAATATGAAGCGAACAAATAATTTAATGCTGTGGAGTAAAATAGCAGTAAAATTACATCATTTTCACGGTAAAGTAATAATAAAGAAATAATATATTTATATACCTATGTGACTAAGTAATAATAAATATAAGATTTATAAATATCAATACGCATTAAACTCGTTTTTCTTTTAAAAATCTATCAAATTACGCTTTACTGGAGCGTAATATCATATAATACAATCATATACATATAATCCAATAAAATATTTACTACACTAATTGGCTTTCTCACATCAACTGTAAACAACTGAATAAAAATATCCCTATATTTATATATATCGCCCTGTCTTTTCAATTAAAAAGTCATCCAAACACGCGATATACTCACTCTACATTCAATAAATTCCTCATTTCGCGTAAGGCGTTTTCATCGTACACTCGCGTACATCTTCCACGCTACACACATACACACACACACAATATGACCCATATATCTCGCATCCCCGCGCATTATCCTATCAATTAACCCGAACCCCCGAGAGCACGAATGTATGTACACGTGCACAGCGGGTAACAGCATTTATTTACATTTGATATCGTTCGCCCCATTTCTATTCGCGACAATATCCCCCTTCTCCCAGACCCACGCGCCACCGTTTTACGCCTCGTGGCATATGTATATTCCGCTAACGGTATCGAAATGCCATTGAATTTCTGGAAACTGGTATAGGTGGTATTGATACACGTACGTATAGAGATATATGTACACATCATGCGCGTGTACGTGTGTCTATGTGTGGTGAGGTATAGGGATGTTGCTTGCATAGAGGCATGTGTTAATGTGCTAAACGTGTGGCACTTGAGCTGCACCGGAATGCGTCGGTTTTCTGTGCGGGGAGCACGCGTGTAATAACTGGGTTTTCCGATGAATGTGGGTAAATAATGATTTTAGATATAAGCGGAGTGACGTATAGAACTTGGATGCAGCGGGGGTTAAAAGAACGAAGTGGACGAAAAAAATAGAATATGCGTGTACGTATAGTTTCTGGAGCAATGTTATATTTTTTTTAAACGTTATTGAGCAATAATTGGCCATATTTCAAATATAGTTGGTAGGTTTCATTTAGAAAATAAAACTGGAGCACATATATAGGTGTTTCTTTCAACCAAATATTTCAAATATCGATCGATAACTTTCTCACAACCTATACGAGAATTCATTTCAATATTATCCATTATCCAATTCCTCACTGAAAATTGCTTCCACCGCAGGCATTTTTTTATTTCAGCTCCCTATTCTCCGGCATACGAGAGGTACAAAAACTCGATAACATTATCAGCTTTACATCGCGTGAACAGACTACGCGATTAACCCTTAACCATCATTTTCTCGAGTTCCACCACTAGACTGGTGGTGGTGGCAAAAATCACAGCAAAAACCGCACACGTGCGCGCGCTGGCGATCGAAAACGAGCTTCGAACAGCTGCCGCCGCGTTTGAAATGTATCTGGCCGGTGCAGTCGATTGGCCGCGTTTCTTTATGAGCCATGAGCGGGAGAGAGAAAAAGCCAATTGAGTCGCGTATTAACGTGAGTTTCCAAAGAAAAATATCGCGTTTGCGGCTTTATGCGATGGCTTTTTCATTCTACCCGCGTCCGTGTGTTCGATGTGTGCGTGTGTGTGTGTATATATATATGTATATATCTGTATATAAGGGAGGTATATATATATAAAACGAGCGGGGGCGATGATTCGAGTTATTCGTTTCGAATTTGCTGGGACTTTCTCTCTCTATTACGCTGCACCGATCGAAGTATTTTAGCGTTTTTGTTGTGACCGAGGTATAATGGCTTTAATGAATAATACCACCAGGGTTGGTTTTTTCCTTCAATACGGAAATATTACTATACTTTATGTCCGTGTTTAATTTGTATATTACTTGAACTTTTTCAGCAATGATAAATGTTTAATTTAATCATCTATATCAAACTCTATTGAGTTTATTCTAATATAAATACTAGATTTATCATCAGTAACGCAAAATCTGCAGCAAAAAGAAAACCTATAAAGTTCGATCCAATTACCACATCAATCGCAGCTGCACCTTTCCAGCGACCACACAACCGCATACACTACCCGTACCTATACAATACGCAATAAAATGAAACCCGCTCGAAATCAACGATATACTCCTTCCACCGTTCCACACTCGCCAGCTGTCGATCTTCTACCACACAGTTGCCAATTCACTTAGCTTGCCGCGAGACGATATAATACTTACATCGGCCCTCGAAGAGACCAATCAAGTAATGGTCGTTGATATAGTTACCCTCCAGACGATTACTGCATTATTTTATATATATGAGCACATTCATATATACATACGCGTCCTTCGTCGCCTGATCTCCTCTCCCTTTCTATCCTATCGGACGCGTGATGCGATTCGGCATTCCTCGCAGCGTTAATCAGCCGCGGCTCTCCGCGAGAATTTCAAGCATCAAGGACGCGTGCTGCGATCTTGTGTGTGTGTGTGCATGTGTGCGCGGCTCACCTGGACCAGACATCTATTAGACACACGAGCAAACAAGCGTAGATGAGCTGTTGATGGTGAATTGGTCGGACGAGCAGAAAAAAAATAGGATATTCTACATTTTACATAGTTGATATATGATTTAATTGTAAAATATGTTACATGAAGTATAGAAAAAGATCATGAAACAGATCGTGATAGAAAATAGTTTATTTTATATAGCTTTTTTTTAGAAAACTAAAAACCTTAAAATATTAGATTTTAATTTTAATTTATAAAATTGATTTTAAAGTCATGATGTGTATTTGAATTTATTTAACAATTTATAACATTAATAATTATTGTTTTAGGCTATAGCAAAATATACTAAAATTGCATTATAAAACTCGGATTTAAGAGTCACATATAAAAGTATTTCACTCCAAGTACATCAGTTACGATGAATAAGTTACTCAAAAGCACTGAAAATGTGAACGATATTCTAAGCGATAAGTGGTCGTTTCTTTTCTTAATCTAGTTGATTTTACTTGCGCAGCAAAACTGCATGATTTACTGTTTTTTTCTGTGCGTTAATATATTATTTTTAATTTTAGTTTAATCACTTATAATTTCTTTCATGACAATTTTTTTTAATACTTACCCTCAAAGTTAAAATATTAATAGATTCTAGGAGATCTCATTTGATTATCTCTCTACTGCTGTATCTTCATCTTCAAACCAAATGTGTTCTATAGTTATATATGTTACATTTCTCTAAATATAAACCATACTTTGAGGTATATTATATTCCGTTCTACACAAAGTATATACGATTGTGACTTTGTATTTCCTTCATTTGCTTCAGAACTTTCTCAACAAAAAAAAACTCAAGACAAAACAATTCCATAACACTCCCAAGCCTCAACCACCCTAATCTAAAACCTACAAATCCACAAAATTCACTCACGTCCCGCTAACCCGAGCCACATTATACACACACATACTATCCCCATACCCTCATACACGCAAACCCACGTGCCACACCTTCTCTCTTTCTCTCGCGTCTCGCATTCCCTCAGATGTTCGAATGGAGATTACTGCATTCTTCTGCCCTGCTCTCCTCTCTCACCCTGGTGAAGATTGAAATCTAAGCGTTCCGTCGGCCAGCTTAAACCGACGTATAGACCGTGGACGTCCGTCTTCGTCCTGCACTACCTATGGCCGGATACAAAGGGACCTGGGGGGGCAAAGCGTGTTTGCCTCAGGCAAACGGAATGAAGGTATCAGGGGACGCACGTGGCAACTACCACAAGGTGTACGTTTCCATTCGCACACTACCCCGTTCCTCGGGTGCTGTTATGACTTTTTTTCTCCTCTTTGTGTTGTATAGGGTTGGGTTCAGAGATGATCTAATATGACGGTTGTGGAGAGAGTAGAGGAGGACAGCTATGGTTAATTGCCAATTTGGTATAGACGTTCGTTTTTTGGGGTCTTGTTGTGGGGTAATGAAATTTGCTTTGATTTCGGGGAGTTGTAGTCTGTGATGAGAGAATTTTTTGCAGTTATGTCGTTCTGGTGGTGGTATATTCAACCAAAGATTTTTAGGAAGATATACGTTGCTGAAGCATTAAATGTCGTATATAAGGGAATATTGCAGAGATGTAATATATTACTGCACTAATCAGTAATATTTTCGTTTTAATGAAAAATCAACATCGATATATACGAATTCGTTCGATGGTATAACATTATCCAATATGCAGCTAAAATTCCTCATTACATATCAAATTTTCGCCAAATACTACTTTGAACATGTCAATTTGAATATCTCTGGAAAATCCAGTTCATCAAAAGCATACAGATCAATCCAAAGACAATTCGCACTCGTGTTTCGCACTCTAATTCACACGTACACCCATTGTATACACATATACTCACATTACTCGATCACAAACGACATGCGCATCGCCATCCATTCTTTGGCGAAATCTATCATCGCAGGTGCGTTCGCGCAGTTGATCAGACGCAGTTTATGCAGCTCGCACTCTCTACACACTCTCTCTCCCTCTCTCTCTCTCTCTCTCTCTCTCTCTCTCTCTCTCCATACGCCCAGCGTAATTTCCGTTTCAAGTCGGCTATGATTGACAACTCATGGAGCGTGAAATCGAAATAACCAAATAGCACTCGCTCGCGTGCCTACGCAACAACCAGTGGCGCGCGCCCGTGAACATACAATGCGTGTACATCGCACTTTGGCCAATTACAGCAGTTAATTATGAATTAACAAGTTTCCTCCCCCTTCGCGTCGGGTTATATATGGTAATTAAGAGCTCCGACAATACGCACGCGTACATATAGTGGTGGTAGTAGTAGTAGTAGTTGTAGTAATATTGTTTGATCAAAGGAATATTTTCCCGTATACGAGCGTAACACCGTTTTAATTGTTGCTCTGTACACGATATATACGAGCGCGAGTGTCGTTATATAGCGATTTTTAATGAAATTTTATAATAATTTTAGATTTGTAATTAGTTTTGCATTAACGAAGGAATGTTCGAATATCTATATAGGGCGTGTGATGAAACAGAATCAATCAAAGAGATACTGTATCCTGAAATATTCTGTAATATCAGTATAATGAACAACGTTTATTATTTCAGGGATGATCAGGGATTTCTCGAATATCTCGACGGTACTATGAAAAAATCTTTGCCACCCATCGTCGCCACCACCACTATCACCACCGCCAGCCATAACAATTCATTCAGCATCGGAATTACCACAGCCGTAATCTCCGTAACTGGCTTCACGCTCGGGTGCGCGAAACAAGACCGCCGCGTAGGTAATGGCGCGATTGTGCGTGCGTGCGGTGCGAAAAGTAGGAGGATTCTTGTATATATATATAGGTATATATGTAACAGAAGAATCAAGGCGGTCATTTGCATGTACGAGTATAGTCGTCGGTATGGCGCCTGCGGAGCCCGGATGGGCCC
The DNA here is from genome assembly GCA_036873485.1 of Torymus texanus. NCBI lineage: Eukaryota > Metazoa > Arthropoda > Insecta > Hymenoptera > Torymidae > Torymus > Torymus texanus. The sequence continues at coordinate 51,549 of JAYJLV010037175.1, forward strand.
TGGTATATATAAGTGAGGAGGTGGTGCAGGTATTTGATTTGAGGGGTATTCGCGTGAAATGGGAAAATTGTGAGAATGATGATTCGGAGGGTTGGTATTCGTTGTTCTTAAAATTCATATTTTTTCGTATATATGTAGGGACAGGGTTTTGATCAAATTAAAACAAAGTAAAGAACAGATAATAAACTACTAATTGAATAGATTAGAATTTAAAATTTTAAAATAGCTAGAACCTCTAATAGTAACACAGTCTTTTCACAGAAGTTTTAATCATAAATTAACTATTTTATAGCTAACTTTATGACTATAAGAGCAAATAAAAAACAAAAAAAATAATGTTGGTTAAATGAAATAAAAAACGCGAAAGGCTTAAAGAAATAAAAATGAAAATGTGTTCTCATTGCCATGATGTTCTAACTAACTTATCAATGCAATTTTTGTTAAAGTTCTTAATTTTGGTCTTCTTCAATATCGCGCAAAGATCATTTCTTGCCTTATCAAAAAATGAATTTCATCAAATCACATTAAAAAATAAATATCTCTAAAGCTTTAATTCTTTTTTCCAAATATTAGTTAATTTATAGATAACGAATATCGTTAACCAAACGTTAACCAAAAATTGGAAAATTTTAACGAGATAGTTGATAGAATCCTCCTACAATTAAGAATTAAATCATTCATTGTGTCAAAGTTTTAGTCCTTTCCGGCATGAATTTAAAAAAAAAATCAGCGACACTTTATGCTTCATAACAAATAACAGTAAATAAAAGGGCGTTTTCGGGATCGAGTAGCTGTTCAATTTGAAGACTTTCATACAAAAATAACTAAAGATTACAATTTTACGGTTTTTTTTTTGCAGTTATGTATACGTAACACCATGCATCAAAGAGTTCAGTGATTTGATCGACAAGTTATTTTATTTTTAAATTAAATTTCGACCCTCTTTTTACCATAATGTTTTTTGTAATCTATGGTAAGCTCTCTCCACAACTTTACATTTATATACATCTATAGTTAACAATATTACCCCATAATAATAGTGTAAAATGACAACTTTCATTTTTTTTTAACTTGACGAATGCACGCGAGTAGAAAATTACGCTAGCACACCGCGTACTTTAGCCGTCGCGACGACCTATTCAAGAATCGATCAACCCTCGGCGGGAAATGAGAGTCGATGTGCGCGCACCTGCCGCAAGGAATGCGCGCGATTCTCTCGTGTATAAGGATATGAGAAATCTATTCGCGCATAGCTCGAGAGAAATGTTAAAGTTTGTAATGGAAGTTACGTGCATGCAAATGATATCATTGATAGTTGTATATAGAATATTAATAATTTTTTTGTTTTCTACAAATAGATCATAAAAGTATGCTTGATGGCCTCAAACTTACTTGTATGACAAAAAATGTGTACTTTGAACTCCAAAGCTTTCTCTCATTTTTTCTTTTTATTTAAGATTTACTTCCGAAAATATAAAATTTCTTAATATTTATGGACTTACGCATCGAGTGAATTCACTCTTTAAAAAATGAAGAGCAGCCATATTGAAGCATTTAATAATGGATGATATATCACCCATATATATATCCTCATATTGCGATTATATAAAATGTATGACCTATGTCTTATCCATACTATGGGCGATATATTGGCTGTGATGTTTTTTAGTCAGAAAATAATTAAAATTTAAAATTTTTTGAAAAAATTCAGTTCTCTTGTTCACAAAAATTATCGAATAATCTTATAAGTTAAATTAGTTATAAGTCAATCATACAGAACATATTGATAATAACCTGCCTCAAAAATAAAATATTACGCGTGAAACGTTAGAATATAGCTATAGTTACGTAAAAGTCTTGATTAATTAAAAACTATTGTTAACGTATAACAATAATAAATAATGCTTCACTTTACTCTACCTTAACCATACAAGCGCAGTCGTCAGAGTTAATAAAATACTATTGCCAAACCTTTCAAAACCGTACCAAAATATCAATAAACTAAAAATCCAATAAACCGGGCGGTAGAACCTCAAAATATTTGCACGCGCGTGCCTCGACTTTCCTCTCTCAAAACATCCCCCTACAGCTGAAAAGTCGGCACAGCTGCAGCACCAGTAGCAATGCGTGTATATATATATATAACAACACAACCCGTCCTCCACCTCCGACAGCTCTACACTACATGTGTATATATATATACATCGCGGCGGAGAACAAACGAGAGAGTATATATACAGTGTACGCGAGCGCGCGCGACTTTCGAGATCATTAGTACCTGCTGTACCTGTCCGCGAGCGCGGCTGCTGTTATTGGCATGCAGCAGCAAAGACCGAGAGGGAGAACGCGCGCGCGCGTGCAGAGAGAACACAGCGAACAGAGAGAACAAGGCACCTCTCTCGTGAGGGTAGGTGTACACCGAAAGAGAGAGAGAGAGAGAGAGAGAGAGAAGTAAAGCCGCTGGGAAAATAATTTAGCGCACGACCCGATATTTCGCCAAGCGCACACGTTGTCTCGCGAAAATGACGCGCGGTTCCCGCAAAGAGAGTAGCGTAATTGCGTGCGCGGTGCAAGCGACGCTACGGTGTAGGTGGTAGTATTCCCGCGGTATATATATGTATACGGAGGCCGAAAAAGAGGAGAGAAGCGCGCGAGAGAAATGCAGGTTGTGACTAAGCGAAAGTTGCAACGTGTGTGTATATATATATATATATATATATATATACACACACACACGTATATATAGGTATAGTGGACTTGATTGAATTTTGCGAGAGCGAAGTGGCGACTGATGGATATATATAAGGTATGGTGAGGGGAGATGCGGGAGGTCGGGATGAATTGGTGTCTAGAGCTTATGTGCATGTAAAGTTGAATTTTAAGGCTAAGTTAAAGTGGGCTATGGTTTTTAAAATCTGTTTTTTTTCAATTAGATGTAGATGAGATGAATGACAGCAATATTGTTAATGACAGTTGACAAGATGGCCAGCTGTCCAAGGAGCTGTGCGAATAAGAAAATCACTATACGCTTTAATTTTTAGTTAGTCGACGTTTCGGGCATATAATAATGTCCCTTCATAAGGATGCAATACTGATATTATAAAAGTAGGTACTTTGACTTTTTTAACATTCTGCTAATAAAGCATTGGTTTATTGTTATAAAATCTACAGAATTTTATTACACGTGATTCGTCTATATAATATAATTCAAGAAAATAAATAGCTGAAGCATAAAAAATAAAGCTTGATTGAAGAAGATTCAAATTTTTATATTTGCGGGTAAATGAGATGGAGAAATTTAACTTACTATAGCGCAGTGTCAATTCGCGATGCGCGCGCCCTAACGTGGGTCAATCAAATTTTACATGTGCATTTCAAATCGACCAATCATAATCATTAGACGTGACAATATCAAGTCCATCTCTTTTTTATATAGGACTATACATTGAACTATTAAAATTAAAATAAATATAGAATAGGAAAATTTAAACTATAAACTTAAACATAAAAAATTTCTTTTGGTTATTAATGGATGCTATGTTTTTATAACGGCTTTGATTGAACAACTCTACCTAATTGATAATATTTAAGCTGATCAATTTATTTTTATATTTTAAATTCAAGTTTAATATCAAATGCAATAAAGATAGAACCCTATTTATCTGCGTCGAGTAAGGGCTGAGGGAAATTACAGTTTGCAGTCTTATAGATAAGTAGTATTATCGGTATGGTACATATAACTACTGCAGATTTTCAAATTCGTAATTTCACGATAATGTACAGTCGATAACGAAGAAAGTTATATCAGTAACAGCGTTTACCATCAGAAGGTTTGACTTATCAACAATCAATTCTAAGAACCAATATTTGAATTAATGTATCTATGTTACTTTTAAAAATACTGTTTATTATAAATAGAGCCCATCTTACGTAATTTAAATAAATTTCTCAATGTACCATGAAAATTCAAATAAAGTCTACAAGATTAGACCATAAAGTGGTAAACATTTAGTATCACAATAAAAAGTATGAAAATTGTTCATCCTCATCTCTAGCACATAAATTTTTTGCAGTGAATAAATACTTACAATCAATTATGAATTCAAGAAACTGCGATGACTAACACCTGTAATACGTTACATCATCATCCACATCGCGATGCTGTCCGTTTTCACATTCGTAATTTCGCATCTAACAATCTGCATACTGTATCGTCTGCCGCACCTAACCTAATCACCTACGCTACCGACAGAGACGGCTTCACTACCAAAGCCCCAAACTCCCAACAAAGACAGCAATATACCTGCACTTACTATATATACTCATTTCTCCTACAGTATACGTGTAAGTACTAGGTGCGTGCAAGTGCAAGTATACAACACAGGCACGCGTCAGACGACGACGACGACGTCGGCGCTGTTGTTTTGATCGGTTTTATTTAGCTCTCCTCGGGGGCCTCGCGGGTACGACGAGCCTGCAGAACGTGCACGGACCTCATCGTCGCCGCCGGTCTTGCTTCCGGTCGTTGCTACCGTTGCTGGCCTGCCAGGGGGGCGCGAGGATGTCTGACAACGAGGATCTAAGTACAGATGACGAGGTGGACCCGAGCCAGGATACTGCCTCATCGCCCTGGATACCGTACAACGAGCGCGAGGAATGGCGCGACGTCGTGCCCATCGAGCAGGACGATGGACCAAATCCTATCGTCGCTATCGCCTATTCGGATAAGTGTAAGGATGCTGTTTTTTTTAGTGATTTATGTTCAATTTGATGAGTACATAGTCTGTGACTGATAAATTTAGGAAAAAAAAAGGGTGTTGTTGGTAGATGTGTTCGATGAAAGGGAAAATTGACATAACCTCAGTGAGAATGCTATGGGTTTGACAAGAGAGCATTTCTCTGAGGAAGGTGGAATTGTCTGAGTTTGAACAAAGAGAATTAGGTATAATAGTGTTTTACGTATTCGTTGAAATTGATTTGGGTATAGAGATGGGTCTGAAGTTTACAACATTGGGACGCAACGAAATAATTTCTCACAAATAAATAAAACAGCTAAAAATTTGCACGATACAGCGAAATCTTTATTTTGATGTTGGGTTATGCTATAAAATGCTAAACACATGAGAAAATTGAAAATCTAACATATAAAACTAAAAATAAAAAAAATTTTCTAAAGTTTCGTTGCACTCCAACGATGCAAACTTCAAAC
>JAYJLV010037184.1:6871-25229 GCA_036873485.1 Torymus texanus
TAATATAACTTATAAATAATCAAACAATTTGTAACAAATTAATTAAAACTTTTCCTATTTACCAATAAACCATATTACATGACAATTACAATTAGTACATAAACAACCGCATAGACACCAATTAGTATATAACATAATAGTGTATATACACATACAAATGTTCATACAGACATATATATATCTACATCAACACAAAACCTCATCTCGTCTCTTTCCACACATCATCAGAGACCGCGTCGACACCCACGAAGCGAGCAACAAAACCTCGGCTCTCCATTCTGCGAATTCACGGGCGTTCTCTCTCTCTCTCTCTCTCTCCGTCTTTGTGCATATCCCCTTGCATCGGGAACGCGCTCGCATGCTCTTTGCCGCATCCTTCAAATAGCCACGCGCGGGTTCTCTATATAGGAAGAGAGCTAGCCGTATATAAACGCAAACCCACGCGCGACAGTGGTGGTGGCGGTTTCACAAGCTATACGCGAGCGCGCGCGGGAGACAGAGACGCGCTCGCGTGGCCGATTTACGACTGTCGTCTATACGAATGTATTTATTATTCGTATTCGAAAAATCTATGCATGGTGGTAAGCGAGAGAAGAGAGAGGGAGAATATTTATGGCTGTAGATGATTGCTCGATACGTTATTTTCGTATATCCCTCGTTCCAGCTGTGACTATAGCTGTGATATTTGATTTGTACGTGTAGGCGAAGGGGATTGTGAGAGCTATCGTCGTTGTTTTTTTTTCTTTTTTTTTCAGAGTGTAAATAGTGGGGAGAAGAGTGAGAGTTCGATGGGATTTTACATTGTATGTGCGCAGCGATTGCGGGATTTGTTGGATCGCGCGTTTTTGGTATATATCGACAGGTTTTGTACGATGGCACGTTGAGGGGGATGAAGGTAAATGATTTTTTGTTTTCGTCCCCGCAGTCTTTGTTCAGGAATTCATCGAGCTTTTTTTTACATAGCGAGAATTGTGTCAGGCGAATTGAATGGATTATATTTGGAAATAAACGATAATGGGCCATTTGGCTTTGAAAAAAATGGTTTGTTCTGTGATGGCTGTATTAGGGAGAGGGAAAAAATATTGGAAATTAAGAAACGTGTGATTAAAATGTGTGATTGACTGATAACAAAATCATTATTGCCGGTTTTACATCACGCGAGATAAAGTTTCCCTTACAAATTTCAAAATGCAATTATAATACTTTTCTCATCAGACTTTCAAGTAGTTGAAATTGGTCTTTAATCCATTTATTACAGAAACTTCTTACGCGGCGGTTATAAGATTTCAGTTATGCACGGGGTGGGAGGGGAAAAAAAGTGCTGATGTTAAACGATCGGAACCAGTTTCGTCGCGTTAAATGACGTTAATTCGAGCGTGTTCGTGATAGACACGCGTGGAATACTAAAACGCATTTTGTAATAACTATATATAATTTACTTAAATATGATGAATTTTAAATTATTAGGTAACATTATAATTTTTTTTTTTAATTTTAATCTCGTGCGATGAATTCATCATGTATTTATATATAAAATCACGCATGTAAATGTCTTTTTAAACTGCTACGTGTAAAAACCTATTGTTCGAAAAATCGAATAATTTTAGTTTTGCAATATAATGGCACTTTTTGAATATTGATCGATAAATATGTTTACCATCCATTAATATGCGCAATTTAAATGAAAAGTCATTTTTTTGTTGTTGTTGCTATCCACAAACAGACATCTTTCAATTGGAAAAGGACGCTTAACTGCTCGTTTATTTAAATTTTTGCGTGTATCGATAAATTGTCCAGTTCGACATACGCGCATAGTGCTGCAAAAGTTTTAAAATACGTTCAGCGGTATATAAACCCCCATCGTAGCACATATAATGTATGCACATAAACGTTTCAATTTAACAGGCATTTGCCTCGGCTCGACCTGTTAAAAGACGAAAAAAAACAACAAGAATTGAATGCATGTCGATTCTCGTTCCATATAATGCGGCAACTAACTAACGAGTAATTCTATAATTGACATTTATACTCTTGTTTGATCCCCTCCCCCTCTTTGACTATAGAGCTACTGATTACCGCATTGGAATTCGCATGGGTACGCGATGATATATTGATAATTCATCAAATAGTATAGTACACCAGTAGTTTAGATTAGTTTTAGGAGAAAATTACTGTGCCTTTGACAACTACGAAAAATTACAAATTGCTGGTGCGTGCCACACATACAAGTTGTAATAGGCGCGCGAAAGTTATACACAGACATTAAACGAGAGAGTACAAGTTGCTTATCACACGATCACGGTATAATTTTCACCTCGCTTATAATCACTATAATCGCAAGATATCCAAACGACGCGTTAATTATTCAAACGCACCCCTATATAAAAAAAAATTCTTGCACTTTGAGAAACGTCTGCGCGAGTGCGACAAGTAATGTACGACAGCAATTTTCACGAAATGAAGTCTGATTCTAATTGTTCTTGTACCTTGGATCAAATGACATTTTATAATACAGCGTTAAGGCGAAACACTTTGCTCCAGAAAATTAGACCTTATTGCGCTATAGGGCGGGAGGAAATTAGAGCAAAACTGCTTAACAGATAGTAAAACAAGATTGCGATCTTGCTGTGTGTGCGCGCATGTGTGCCTCACAACGAAATCACTCTCATCGCTGTACTGTCAAAAAAATCGGGAGCGCTTCCTCATTTATAATAAAATCCAGCTTATATATAACATATATATGTATATCTTTTATCGTATCGTACGCGATTTACTTACTAAGATAAATAGTTGCACAATGTCAACATTATTCAGTAGAATCTACTTCATCAAAGTATTTAATAATCTCTCTACTCTATACATATAACTCGACTGCAACAATTTCGCGCTGCACTCCACACCATTACTACAATTACATTTCGCTTATATTATAGCTATATGCATTAACAGAGCTTCTGCAAGACAAAGTAGCGTCCTCCATTAACTCAATATCAACTTTTATATCCCGTCTCTCGTTCCCGCAACAATATTAAAACTTTAATCCTACGTATATATTACACTTCATTACTATATACCTGCTTAAAATGCTAAAACCTTCGTTCACGCTCAATCCCGTAATAAAAGAAAAAAAAAATCCTTACAAAAAGAAAAGAACCAACCAGACGCACATGTTTCGCAACCGACACCTCGTGATCTCCAAAGTGTCCCCCTTAAAAAAAAAAAAAAGAGAAAGAAAGAAAGAAAGAAGAAGATCGTTGCGGGCATCTCGACTTACAAAACACTGGTGTTACTAAGGACCTTGGGTATACGGTTAATCTTCTGAAACACACATCTCACGGTCCTCGGATGGACACACGTGCATCGTGCCGGACAACCGACGCCTCCACTATCCTCGTCTTGCGCGTAAATCTGCACCGCTAGCAGCAGGCCGATCGCCAGCAGCGTTATCCACGATCGTCGCCCGCTACCACACATCTCTCGTTATCTCTTGCACTACGTGTAACTTATATATTGTTATATATACACACTTATTTTTTTTTTTTTTTTTTAATCACCGTATATATCAACCGTATACACGTATTATAAATGTCAGTAATTCGAGCGTTCCATATACATGCCGGTATACGTGCGCGGGTGGAGTTTAATTCTATTGCTGCTGCTGCTGCTGCCGGCAGCTCGTCACCAACGCGACTGCGGCTCTGCTCTTACTCTGTGCCCGCGCCGCCTACGAGGAGCTGCTACGCGCACAGGCGAGCGGCGCTGCTGCTCTCGCGGTCAGTATATGTGTGTATATATATATACGTTTGTTTTTCTCTCTTCTCTCTTTTGTGCTGAAGAAGAAGAAGAGGAGGAGGAGGAAAAGGGTTCGCGTGAGCCGCAGACGGTATATTATGGGCCTTTTTGGTGTTGTGTGTGGAGAATGAGAGAGAGAGAGAGAGAGAAGCGCGTTCGTTAGAAGCGGCGGGCACGATTTGCGTAAGTGAAGGTGATGAATATGCGGGGGGTTTTTTGGGTGAAACAGTTTTTTTTTTGTTTCTGAGAGTGTTGAATAATGGAACCGGGAAAGAGATTTTTTCGTGCTACAAGGGGTGTATATGTAGGGTTTTGAGGTGGAAATACCCAAGACTATGCGTATATATGTGGTTATAATGAGGAGGTGTGTGCATATATACGCGGAGGTTTCTTTGATGCGAGTTAAAGATGGGTAATGCGAATGATTTATCGATGATTGTGGGATGTTACGATGATAATTTGTGTGTTATTGATTATTAAAATGCTAAGTGGATGTTGCTGATTAGGTGGAAAATAATAGAATTTTATAGATATATACATATATTATGTATTCTATAAAATGCTTCTTTGATTATACTTTAACGGAGTGATGATGATGATGACCTGAAATTTATCTTCGATAGTCGCATAAATATTTATACTATACGTGAAGCTCGTGAAATTTATATCAACGCGCGGGTATTTGATTAACAATCAAAACACGGTAATAGTCAACTTCGAAATAACCCAGCGCTAAAAGCTTGATGCGAATGTGTAAATATATCCAGGACCGCAAAAAGTCTAAACCAAAAAGAACAAAAATCCACATTGACATTCCGCGATCAATTACTACATACACACGTGTGTGGCGCGTTATAAATATTTATGTAAGTTTTTGACGTCGCCTGTTCTATGACTTCATATACGAAAATACCCCATAAATTAGCGGCGAGTATATTTCACATTCACGGCGACGCGAAGAGATACATAGACAGTAGGATGGAGAGATATAGAGAGAAACAATTAGCATAAAGCAACAATTTCGGTTCTCTTTCGTCTCGTCTTTCGCGAATCAATGTATACACGTGACTTTCTCAATATAGTATAGCTATACATGCACGAGTGTCTCTGTTGTTTATCTGATTTTTTTTATACCTCGATTGGATAAGTTTCCTTCTTTTTTTAGATATATTGTAATATTTCCGCGATGACTCGATGGTTTATGGCAATTGAACGCGTGTGCGAGGTAAATGTCGCAGCAAAGTGCAGATGAGTTGCGATGGAGTTTGACGAAATTTTAATAGGTCCCCATGCTAAATTTTCCCGGGTTTCGCGCTTGGCTTAATAAAGTTTACGCACGCGTTTATAGTTTATGATGGTAATGAGTAATACTTTGAGTGGCATCTGCATGAGAGAGAGAGGAAGAGAGGAAATATTAGTCATAAAAGAATGATTGGCTTATAGAGAAACGATGATTCTATTGCTGCAATGTCAGCGGTTTCGTTGATTCAATAAATTTGAATTTTCGAAACCGCGCATAGAACTCGATTTCATCGTTTTGGTATAGGAATATAAGGGGAGTAAAATTTAATTTAGAATTCATAATATTGCGCATTATTCTAGGTGAAAAGCTCCTTGTAAATTTACATCCTTTTAGTATTCGAATTGCAATATTAATCTTCGGCTGCACATTACCGCGCTTTAATTAAAGTAAACGTTCAAAAAGTTTTAATTAACGTATTTCATCTGTGGCGGTACTAGCAGCAGTACTTCACCACTCTGGAGTATAAAAAAAGGAGAAACATGATTGCGATATACCCTTCTCCTCCCCTCCCTGAGGAATATAAGAGAACAATCCCATTTAAATCACAATATCAAGAAATATAATAGTGAAATACTGCTTTTTTTCGTAAACGCGCACTCGCGCGGACGTAAATATTAAACCTTCAATTTCGCAAAAGTTCGCGTACAATTGAACAAAACACAATGGGCAAACGAACTAATATAAACTATATATACAGTTCCTGCAACGCTATACATAAACTATACTGGCTGTGGCGACGACACAACAACGAAAGCAACAACAAACATTCAATTCATTACCCGCGAGCTCCGCAGGTGATCAATTAATTATCGCGCGAAGCGTAGCGAGTTGTCGGATGAAGGTGGGAAAGGGGTTCTCCCTCGCGAGGAATTCATCTGCGTTTTTGCGTGTCAAGGCGCTGTTTTGTCGCATTGTCGTCGACTACGTGCAGCTGTTCTTTTTTTTCTTTGTTGCGGTTGACGATATATATGTGTATATTATTTAGATAGATATAGAACCGATATATACGTGCGTTGTTCGGGTGGAAAGTGCATTATCAACTTTCCTATATATATATATAAGAGGGAGTTTTCTTCTTCTTCTTCTTGGGGTTTACTGTTTCAATGCGGACTCCAACCGCGTAAATGATATCTGTGTGCTACTTGTTGTGGCTTGTTTTCGTTTCAGGTGCTGTTATATACTGCGAATTTTCGCAAAAACTTACAATTAGGAAAAAAGTCTTTGTTTGGTTTCCTATATGTATTTATATTGATAGAGAGCTTTTCTTTCATATAGTGTTTATTGAAATAGTGCATTTTTATTCTTTCTATAGGATAGCGAAAAGTTATACCTATGTTATTTATAGAATACTATATTTTTATAACTCTTGTTTTAAAGGTTTTTTTAATATACATATTTTCTTTATAAAACTAAATGATCCATGGTAACTCTGCCACCTAGAACTGATATTGTTGCAAAAGTATCGTATATGGTTTTGATGATCCTTTTAAGATTTGTATTACAAACGGTTGATTTTTAAACTTTTATTAATATAAATTTATAATTAAGATACAGTATATATACGTTAACAATATGGCTAATTAGAGAATAAAAGGTTTTTTATGAGTAAGAAAAAGATACTGAAATTCAAAAATGTTCGGTACATTGAATATTTAAAGAATAATGGGACCATCCAGATTACATTTCATTCAATTCGAATTTCTCAACTCATAAAAACTTACAAATACGCGAATTTTCTCCTCCAGCCGCAGGATTAAAACCCAGCAGCAATACTATGAACTCTCTCGTTCTCTCTCTTACTGTCAGATAAACGCCCGGGAAACACGCGCGCTTGTATATTTCCTCGAAGGCGGCTCTCTTCTCTCTCCCTCTCTCTCTCTCTCTCTCTCTCGGCTGGCGCTTAACATTTTAATACGACTGCGCCTCTTTTCATGCCTTTTTATTAGACATTTCGAGCGCGCTCTGAAAAGGCATGCGCGCTACAATAACGTCGCGTTGGGTAGAGAGAGATATATCCCCGCACTCCATAAAATCTATTTACATAAACCCAAGCGCGCAGTGTATATAAGCTCGACATGAGCTCACGAACGTGCATATACGGAGTCAGTGTTGGCGGTTTCGAAAAATCTTAAATTTCCCTCTTCGCCGATGCTCGGATTTGTCTTTAACGAGGCAAATATCGTCGAGAAGAGAGGAGTAGAGAAAGAGAGAGAGAGGAGAAGCGTTGACCCGATTTCGCAAATTGATTCGTTTTCGACCGTGCGACACCCAGCGCGTGAGAGAGTAATGAGCGAATGGGTATAAGAGGTTCATGCACTATACGGTGTCCCGAATTTCTTTTTTTTTCTTTTTGTTCGTCATCAAGTAGTGAGATAATGGTGATGGTGATGTATATATGATGGCTATTGCGAAACAAGGGGAGGGGCTTGAAAAGCGATGTTTAATGTTCAATCAAAGTAGATTGAAATGAATGTAGTACAGTTTTGAATATATATATATATAACTGTGTGACAGGGAATTAGTGATTTTAAATTTTTTGAGTGTCATAAAGAGATAAAGAACATTCGATATGTATTTTATGTACTATAATCCTTACAGTAACGTTTGCGGATAGTAAATTTGTCAAATATAACATTCGTATAAGATTATAATATTAATCCTGCAAAATGTTAAAAATATTAAAATCGAATGACGTTATATGAAGATTTATATATTTATATTAAGCCATAAATTACCAGTAAAATGCAAAAACCATCATTTCCATCTTTTTTACGTTTCTGTATGTATGTATATATTTCTTAGTTCTCGCAATGCGCGTATATACCGTCATTCACCCTTTCATCCAGTGTATATAAAAAAGTCTTCGAAAATAATCTCGAAAAAATACTATTTCAAGCTCTCCTCGCGTATATACACACAGTACTATGCAAATTTGAACTTTCCAGCACGAAATCTAGTTTTAAAATAACGTCCCCGATTAAAATCCTTCAGCACGCGCGAGCGCTTGCACACATATACAGCGCGAGATCCAATTTAAAAACGAAAGAAATTAAATTCATGAATACCAAGCAGTTGATTAAATCGAATTTGCGTATAAACGCGCTCTAATTGTATCGCGTTAGCGCCGACTATGCTTCACCTTTAATTTCGTCGTCCACTACCCAGTGAAATCTTCTATATACATATATACATACACACACATACGTACATTCGGTATAAATAAAAGAAAATACCTAGACAACGCCTACTTCCTGCGTCAAAAAACTTTTGGGCCACGCGGGACAATTGGTCATTCGGCTTGGTTTCTTTATGTCTCGTGGTTCTATGCGCGCTCACACACACACACACACACACACATCGTCGTGAACTGAAAGCGTTCTTCATTATGCAGTGACTTCGCGGAAAAGCCTTTAGCACCGCCTTGCCGTTCGTTTCGCCACGACGTAGTGCGTGTATTATATAGTGGATTGCGGTGCGGGTGCGTAAGTACCATGGCTCGGCTTTTTTTTTTTTGAGGGATTAGGGGTTTCTCAGCGAAAAGGAGAAAGGAAGATTAAGCTTTTTTCGCGGTCTGCATTCGTAGTTATATTGAGTCTTGTAAAAGAAAAGGGAAGGATTTTTAATGTAGTTGAATGGTATAAGGTTTTCAAGAAAGCTCTAATACTTATATAGTATAAGTAAACTATTTTACAGAACCTGTTTTCGAAATATGGAAAATTATTAATTTTTTTTTTCGACGCTCATTACGATATAGCAATTAATATAAAGTAAAAATTCATTTTATTGCTTGTTCATATATTCGTATGAGAATTCAGTAATTGGGTAGAGTGAAAATTCGTATCGAAAATATTAATTAATTAAAATGTATTATTTTTTTTTTTTTAAAATCGTTTAAAACAAGTTATTGTTATTTCAGCAATCAATGTATTTCAAATAACTTTTTTTAACTTCAGGAATATTTCCATCGAAAATATAGATTTTATTGAATTAAAAAAAAATGAATAAAATGTATATCTTTTTAATTTATTCGTCACTTCTTTCTATCTATACACAAAAACAGTAGTCTATTAAAAATAGTGAAAGTTTTTAATACCCCTTCACTAAAGCGATATTTCGTGTCAGAATGTTTACGAAATAATTTATCGTCTTTGTATTTTCCAATTGATTAGTATGTCTTTCAATAATAGAATCGCGTAGACTGGCGCATCCGACTATTTTAGGCGGGCCGTGAATTCAGTGAGCGCAGAATTCCAAACCATTAAACTCTTTAGTTTCCACGAAGAGTGCGTAAACATAGAAATAACAATACTCAATAACAGAACAATGCCAGTTTCCGATGGTAGTGTCGTGGTCGAGATAGTCCCGCCACGAACAATGTACAAGGTGCTGGAAGGAGCAGGATAGCGGACCGGGCAAACACAAAGCGAATACACTCCCAATGCTAATAAACTTAATCCTTGATTTTTATTCACCAGTTTCACTCTATACAAATATGTGCCCGACAATTATATGTTTTTGGTTCACTAGGAGTCAGACTCCGTTATGGTGTGTGGCCACAGCTGTAGCGGTTGCGTGTGTCCACTTCGACGTCTCGGCAGGCTCTCTCTACTCGAAGAACTCGCGCGCTTGGAGAGACTGCTTGCGCGGTTTGCGGCGAGCTTCTCGTCGTCTCTGCTCGTCTCCTGACGGGCGCTGATCGTCACGGTTGATCATAGGCGCCACAGTTCTATTTTCTCTTTTTGGATCGATATTTAAAATTCTTCAAGATTAAATGGTTACTGTTTCAAGAAAAGGGCTTTTCCATGATTTTTTTGGAATAAAGATAAAAATATCAAAAACTTAAGATTTTCTTTTAGTGTTAGGATCTAATAATGCAGTTTTAATCATATTCCTACTGCCAAGGATAGATATACATACGAACATGTCGAATAAGAAGAAGCAAGGAGAATACAATTATAATATGACGATGATTAGCAGAAAGCCCAGCAGTGTCAGCCGTAGCGCTGGTTAGTAGTGATTCTGACTCGCGTGTGTGCCGCCCGAGTACCGTTATTTTTTACTGTTAAAAACAATAGCTCAGTCGCAACACTACATCCAAAAATATATTTTACAATTATTAGTTTCGGTGGATAAATTTTAACTAATCTTTAGTGTTTTTTTTTCATTAATTCAACTTCAGAGAGTACTAAGCTGACGACCAGGATCAGAGAAGGGGATCAGAATGACTACGACCAGGGAATTTATAGCCACTACGTTCCGGGTGGGAGAGCTAACGTTGATTCCATCATCGGATACTGTATAAAGATAAGTCCTCACGATAAGGTGTTTGGTACAACGGAGTATCGGTGTTCTCAATACAACTAAATTATTATATTTCATTCAGAAATATTGACCTTATATGTGTTATGAAATTTGAAATTCGAATATTAATATTGAGAAATAAAGTTAACCGTAGAAGACGAGAATCGGGCAAGCGAAGTAATTCGTCGAATCAAAACAAAAAAGGAATCAATGTCCTCGTTATCTCGGATCAATCTCGCGAATAAGTATATTGTGCGGACGTATCGTTCTAGCGTAATATTTTAATTATAACTCATCTCATGCTTTCGGAAGACCCTTTTATAATAAAGATGAATTAATTTAAATTATTTTGCGATACATATTTTTATTTTTATGTTTTATTTTGTGTGTGTGTGTGTGGGACTCTCACCCACTAGACTTTGACATCCAACGGCAACAGAATCCTCTCTGTTCCCCTTACCGACCTTAAGTAAGGTGAACCTAGCTCTTTCTCCGGTATATTCTCTCCGCAGTAACACCATTAAGTACTGCCTCGCGGGGTGACTCTGGGCTACCGAAATCGTCTGTTAATGTAGTCGTCATCTCTTGGATCTTCCTTCATCGTCAGTCGTCCTGTCGATTGTCATACTTCTCTTCTTTATGTGTTACCGTTTACTTCTTACCGCATCGTCCGGTCGTCAGCTTCTTGCAGCATCTCACGTCTTCTTCTTCTTTCTTCGTTTTTTCGAACCTTCATGATGATGCCCGCAGAAAAATTGTTTATTGCGCTCCATCCATCGGTTGAAGTCATCATAGCCACCATAATAGACTCAGGAGTTACTCTGGTCTGTAGGTAACACTCAAGCTCTTCTCGCTCCTGTTGATAGCGTGGGCATTAACCAAATACATGCTCAGCGTCCTCGAGTTCATTCGGACACGCTGGACAATCCGAACAATCCTCCAAATTGAACCGGTTCAGATATGCCCGGAAGCATCCATGTCCGCTCAGAAACTGCGTGAGGTAGAAGTTTACATCATTTGATTCAGTCTTCTATACTTGGTATGAGGCGGTGTGTCCAGCATCCCTTACTGCTATAGTCCCATCTCTTCTGCCACTCCGTCATCGTCTCTTTCCTTGCGGCCTCCCATATTTCTTTGTTCATTCTGCCGCTGTCCCGTCGCTTTTCTTCATAGATCCTTCTCCTCTCCATCGCTAATAGGTCTATAGGCGGGAGCTCTGCTATAACGTAGACCGCCTCGTCCGATACCATACGATATGCAGACGCGACCCTAAGTGCACTACGCCTGTGCGCTGAAGAGAGTTGACATCCCATACGCCTTAACTAGCATAGCGTCTGCCCATATCGTGGCTCCGTATAACATGATTGATACTTGCGCTTTCCAGCAGTGTCCTGCGGTTCTGTGTCGGCACGCCCACATTTGGCATCAGCCGTGATAACACTGCGGCAGTTTTTGCCGCTTTCTCAAGTGTCAGTTCCAGGTGCTGCTTAAACGTCAGCTTTGCGTCTAAGGTGATACCCAGATATTTAATAGTCGGTTTAGAAGTAATTTTATGACCGCCTATTGTTAGGTTTATTGTCTCCATCTTTTTTCTACTAAATATTAGGATCGCAAGCTCTAGTTTTGCATTATTTAGACACTTCTGTATTTCGAGGATCGCTTCATTAGCTATTTCAACTACCACTTCCTTTTGTTTTGCTACAACTACTAAGGCTATATCGTCTGCGAATCCTACGATCATTGCCCCTTGTGGTAGTTCTAGTCTGAGTACGCCATCGTACATGATGTTCCACACCGATGGGCCAAGTACTGATCCTTGGAGAACACCTGCGGTGACCTTTCACCGTTCTGTCCGTGAGGTAGTCGGACAATATTCTTCTGATGTACGCAGGCACTTCCATTTTCGCAAGTGCTTGGTGTATTTTGCTCCAGTTCGCTGAGTTAAATGCATTTTTTACGTCGAGGCTGACAACCGCGCAGTACTTTTTTGTACCACCTTTCCATCTTTTCCCGCTTATCGCTGACTGTGCTGTGTTTACCACTAAGCCTATCGCGTCCAATGTTGAGCGGCATTTCCGAAAACGATATTGATGTTCTGCGAGCCCCCTTGTCCCTTCGGTTGAGCATTCTAACCTAACGCTGATTATACGTTCGAATATTTTACCCTGCGTATCCAACATGCAAAGCGGTCTATATGACGACCCTCCTCCAGGCGGCTTGTTACCCTTTGGTAACAGTACAAGTCTCTGCTTTTTCCAATTTAGTGGAAACATTCATTCTTTGAGACATGTGTTGTACAGGTCTATAAACTCTCCTGGATGAGCCTGGTATGCCATCGAGGCCTGGAGCCTTGTCATTTCGTACCCTCCAGCAGGCTGAGTGTAATTCCTCCCCGTGACCAAGTGTATATCATCTACATCTATTTCTTCTTCAATACCACATGTAATATCCGGCTGCCTCAGAAAGAGTGATGTTACAATCCTATGGGCACCTCTGGGCACTTTCGTGGGGGCACGTAACTTCCCTTAATAAAAGTAATAAAAGGAAAGTAAAATCCTTGCATGCCCAGATTGTTGCCTTACCTGAGACGTTGGATTCCCACGATGGCTCGTTCAGATCCCTGTATTGCTCGCTGATAAGAGCGAGATCGGCCTTTTGTTCTCGTACAAATTGACGTAGAAGGTCGGTCTTGCTCAGTTTCATAGTGATTAAGGTTTAATTGGACTATTTTAATTTATTCTTTTTGTTCATTTTCACAGCCGCTTGATAGGTTGGGCACCTGCGGCATGGCTCGTCTCTGTATTATCGCTTTTTCCATGGTACAGTACACAACACGGTTCATTGCGATAAATAAATGCTTTATGCTCCGTGTTACCGAATTGTAGCAGCATTTGCTTCTATCTTGTGGTTCAGTACAGTTCATGGCGACGTGACCAAATCCCAGGCATTTATAACACCTAACCAGCCCCTTTTCGCGGTTAGACGAACGAATCCTGCAATTGACCCATCCTATTTTTATCTTCTCCAGCTTAATAAACTTAGTTGCTATTTGAGCCGACATTTGAATAGCAGCTATCCGCGTGTCTGCATACACCTTTTGTAGCGAGCTTACGGCAGTGATCTCTATTTCACCTTCATCTCCGATTTCCCTTTGTAGGGCTTCTCGCATCTCCTCTTTTGTGGTAAGCATATCTAGATCCCTTATCTGAAAGGTATATTCTTGCTGCAGTGCTCTTATTTTGTCTCCTTCCCCCAGTACTGTTTTGACAGCTTCTTGTAGTTCTGAAGTCTTAGCCTTCTTGGAGCGTGTAAGCTCCAACAGGAGATCGCCTACTACAATTTTACGTATTTTACTTACGCTATTTCCGACCTCCTTCAATGAGGGATCCTTTTTAATTTTAGCTAATATCTCCGCGTAGCTTTTCTCCTCCGCAGCCTTGATGACTAGTGCTTCCGGTCTAGGAGGTCTTGCCTGGTTTGGTCTGTCCTTCCTGATTCTATTCTGTAATCCTTCTTGCTTGCATTTTTTCCTTCTTTTTTGATCTTCGTGTGACGACCTCTTGCCACGATGGCTTTTCCGGCAGGTTTTCCTGTTCCTCAGCCTTCTCTTCTGGTTTCCTAAGGATAGTTGGAGCTTCTTCTTCTCTTCCGACTATCTTAGCACTTAGACTCAGAGTAGTCTGGATAACTTTACCTTCTGTTCCCGGGCACTGACCTTGCAGCAAATCATCCTCTGCATTGCACAGATTCTTGAATATGGCATTGATACTTCGAACCAAGTCCTTAATAGCCTTGTGCACATTATTTTTGTCTCTGACAAACTTCTTCAACTCTCTGATTTTGTCACCGAGCCGATCCAGCTGAAATTTTCTTCTTTCTAGACAGAAGTCCCATTCTACCTTGCTGCCTTTGTGCTTTTCGACTGCCCCTTGCTTATCTCCTGCCTCCATGTTGGTTAGCTTCACGGAGCTATACTCCATGGCATTTGCCTTGTCATCCAGACTGTTGTTGTTGTCTGTTTTTGGGTAGGGAACCCAATAGGTTGAACACTTTTTGGGGTATCCGAAGTCCCCAAGTTTTTCTTTAATGGTGAACGTATCATTGTCTTTTCCTTTCTTTCCGCACCTCTCATCTGTCATCTACTTTCAACTCGGATTTCTCCTCAAATCCTAGCCTCCAAAACGTGTGTTCTGGCCTTGTACAACAACGCAAGACGTCCTCAAAAGGCATCCGGAGGAGGGTAGCGAGCCCCCCTCCCCTCTGACCACAACGGGGCCCTATCCGGGCGCCACCCGGCACCACCATTGTCATCGGGATTTTCACCGGTTGATAGGGCAGTCAGAGCGTGTCGGCTAAACCTCCCCGGGCCCCTGTACTGACCGGCAGCCTGGGAGTGTCATAATCCAGTTTATCTCACATCCTCCCCCTTCAGCAGTCGAAGATATGTCGCACTGTGACAACCGGCGAGCGTCCACTCGACCATGCTTCGAAGATCCAACCGCGGAAGATATTTTATTTTTCTCCTACCCTCTACAGGCAGCACTACTTACGTGGCACTGTATGCCTGCAATGAGCTTTCCTTTATCCGCCACCCGAGGACGCGCCATATGGGGGTAGAGCCTCCCCCTCGAGTGGGTGGGTGGGTGGGTGGGTGTGTGTGCGTGCGTGCGTGCGTGCGTGCGTGCGTGCGCGTGTGTGTGTGTATTATTTCAACTGCTCAGTATAGATAAGCTTCACATACAATTGTAAAAAAAAATAAAACTACACAGCATGAGCTTCCGATTACTTTTTTGAAAATTAAAAACTATTAACTTTTTCCAAAGTTATGACAGTGCAAAGTTGAGCAACGAAGTATGCATCAAATATACATGAAATTAAAGCTCTAGTTTCCAGCGGTTTTAGTTGCTTCTTGTATAATCGTACTTCATCAGTACTAATTAAGTACTAACGTACAGCAATATACTCATGTACAGCTATAATTAACCAGATATAACAATTACATGAGGAAGTTTCCGCGTATTAATCTGTTATTTAAACTGACTAGAGTGTTGCATGCGCGCTGATTATTCGAATAATTCAGTAAGACAATACTGAAACTATATTTATAGACTGTAAATTAACGATAATTGAACATTTGAATCCAATAATTGAAAACTTACTTCAATATGTATTTTGAAAAACACAAATTTAAATATTATAAACCAGAAATTTGTATAGTTAAACAATTACGGTAATACGTTTATAAATACAAAACCTTAATAATAATTAACTTTAATTTTTCTTTTGACGAACGATTTGAATTGATAATCTACTTTGCGCTGACCTTAACACTTTCTAAAACAGGTCTTCAAGCAGTACAGCTGATTGGCTAATTATTTTAATGACAGTCTTGGTATAGGTCATAGACGTTGCTTGCTCGTATTGCTTGCGCTTTTTTATATCTGATTATTTATGGCTGTATATGAGTATATATTGCCATGCATTAGTTCTATATTTCTCCATTTAATGGTGTTGCCAACCTAAATTTCGAGAAAAAAATAGCGTATGAGATGACTCCTTTTTCAACGACGAATTGGCTCCTTTTTGAAGCGGACGCCGAGTTGACTCCTTTTTTAAACGGACACCGAGATGGTTCCCTTTTAATTCAGACCGACGATATAATAATAGTTCAGTTGTCTGATCTATGATCCGTGGCCGATGTAGATCTTCGATTGTTCCTGTTCGCGCGCGAGAGCTGCTCATTAATTTGTAAAAAAAAAATAAACTAAATGAATAAATGAATTGAGCGTGGCGTGCTCGCACTGAGCACCGAACGGAATCGGTTGCTGATATGAGGGGCGAACGAAATGAACGTCGACAAATACAAAAAAATCACTAGCTGTATTTATTCAAAATAATTAACAAAAAAAAATAATCGAAGATTTAAATTTGAGCCATGTTAAATTTGAAAGTGTAATTACAAAAGGTGTTGAGTGTGTGGAAATAAGATGAAGAACACGTGTTACAAAAGGCAAAAAAGAGAGAGAGGAGTAACCTTGTAGCGTGGTAGCTGCTCCGGACAGGCGCCGCACTTAAAGCGGAAAGAGGCCGAGTAGCGAGAGCGAGCGGGTTTTATCACCCGAGGCGTCCTAGCACCCTCGCGACATCCCGGCGGACCTCCCGCGAACCTAATTCTAAGAAGCCGCGGTAGGGGCGAGCGCCTTGGCGCAAATTTTTAAGAGTTTGCCGCAACAGTTTTTCCCTATGTATTTTGACCCGCTGAACTACATTTTTCTGGTAGAAAGTCTGAAATTTGAGTCATTAATTGTTATTACTAATTCTTTTTAACAATATGTTAAAACGTATTGTTGTCTTTTCCGTCGAAGATTCTGCTAGATTAAAATGACCTAGACTATTTTTTATACAAACATATAAAGCTAATTAATTGGTTAAATTTTTTGTTCGAACCAAGATAGCATATTATTTCAGTAAATAAGGAAGGATTGCTGTTTGTGCCACCGCGTGCTCCGCAGTCAACTTCATAATACGGCAACAAAGGAAGGAGTTCTGTCAAAGGCCGCCAATTGAACTACGTAACTATCATGTATACGCGGGCATGTCATCTGCGCATAATAAACTCGAATTCTCACGTAATTAAAGTAAACATATATTTTTCTAATAAGGAAAAAGACAATTAATGAAAAAGTTATATAGTATAAGCACTTTTTCTACGTACCCGATTGTTTGACTAATAAATATCTAAGAGCGATTCTACAGATAACTTTCCATTTACATCTCGAAATAATACAAACATGTGTGGATGAATTTGTGTACCCTTCGCCATCTTGTACCACCCTTTCCCATATACTTTAACCTCAACTTCAAGTCCTTTTTGAAGGAATCAACATTTTTTTAATTCTGAAAAATGATCTGTGAAGCTCTTTGTTTTGGCTTTCTTTTTCCCAAAGTTCATATTAAGTATTTTTTTATAGAATGATTCAGATATTATCAACAAAAAATGTCATTTTATTGAGCTTGTATATCTATTTTTTTACATTCAGAAAGGTTTAATGAACAAGAAAAACTTTTTTCGATGACTGGGTCTTCAAGAAGACTTTTTAATTATTTTCGAGACTTAAGTTGGAAATTACCCGTTGAATATAGCTTATGTGAACTTAAGATAAGATATATTCTAGTTTTATAACTGTAGCGCGTAATTAACACATTTTTTTATTTATTTCAAAGTGAAATAGTTTATTATACACTAAATGAATGCAAAAATTTTACTTATTTGTATTTAGAGAGTACTATCATTTTCATATCTTCTAAGTTTTTTCATTTTTAGCATTTATACATGGTTGCTAAATTTATTCCGATTGAAACTCAAACTAAATTACTAAAGATAAATAAAATGCACTAGGCAGACTCAACATGGTTGATGCGCTGCAACTTTAGCGCACATGCATCTAGCCATAGCTAGTCTTGATTAAACGACTCTGTACGACTTTGCATTGTTCATCCAAAACCGATACAAAAAAGTGGCTGCTTAAAATTCGAATAGCAAAATTATTAAAGCGCGCGTCGCTGTCGTTCGTGATCTCTCAATCCTCGACTCGAATTTTAATGAGATGTACCACCCTCTGCGATTCCGCGTTATCGTGAATAAAACGTCATTTGAATAATAGATAAATAATGTTCACAATGATGGAAGAAGGGCAGCCGACGTCGCGAGAAAACAGCATTATGTATTTTTCCCTCGCGAGTATAAACGCATACCAGGTGGCGTTGGTGTCGGTGGTACACAGAGAAAAAATATACAAAAGAAAGAAAAAAGCTTGCGGAACATCGCGCGCGGGTATACATTCGAATGTTAAAGATTTACGACCTTTTATTCGTGTGTGTGTATATATATATATATATATATATATATATATATCTTCCTATATTATATAGGTGTAAGCATAAAAATGGGTACCTACCCCC
>JAYJLV010037194.1:0-25224 GCA_036873485.1 Torymus texanus
TTTTTGAGTGATTTTGGTAGAATCCGCAAAACATATCGACATTCTAGAATTACGTCGGTATATCACATGGCGTTAAAGCGACAAATTTTGCATCTCAACCGTGTGTCTACCTCTGTGTGTGTGTGTGTGTGTGTGTGTGTGTGTAACCGCACTGTATGCGAATTTGAAAAACTTCTTGCGCAATCGCGACTCCATTTTGAAAATGCATCTATATAATAATCCGTTGTGTGGATCTCTCGCTTGATGTCAGACTCACACTTCGGGGTCGTTACGTCAACGTTCGCGACTGCATTATGCATTCGATTATCGAGCTAACCCGAATGTCTGCCAATTCTGTCCCTGCCGAGAGAGAGAGAGAGAGAGAGAGAGAGAAAATTACCGAAACGACGTATACACACACTCGAGAAAATACAGAAAAGATCGCGGGCAATTTGTCTTGCGCCTGTCCAAGAGCGCTGACCCGATTTCGCGACGCGATTTTTTTTTTTTCGGGAAACCCGAGGGCTGATTTGTGACTGTGGCGTGAATAACGTCGCGTGCAGTTGGTGATCTGGAGGATATTTGCTGTGGATGAATGCTCGGTTATAGTGATAAAGATGATTTTCGCAGCTTTTATATATATAAGTATAATTTTTAAACGCGATTAATGCATTATGTATAATGATTAAAGATTTTTCTTTTAAAATTGAAAAATCACGTTTAGTTTGTTTTGGACAACACGATTATGTAACGATCGATTTATTTCGACGATAATTTTCGAATGTCGAAGAAAGAAAGAGAGAGAGACACAAATTTCAATTCAACGTGAACAAACCATTATTTTGCCGTCACCGCGTTACCGTCGATGTAGAAATATATATAATAAGTCTCTGCGAGCGCACGCATCGATGGTTTTTATCGTGGGCCTCTGGTCGATTTGCGCTGGACTCGCGCGCGGACATGATTGCGTCAGGGTATATATAGAACGGAGGAATTTCGAATTACCGAAAGAGCCTGCGATCGTTTCGCAGAGGATCGTGTAACTTTAATGTCGCTTTTTGTGCACGTTTTCACGCCGTGCGGTTCCAATTCTCTTCTCGGGTCTCTTTCAACATACACGTTACTTTTTTTTTAACGGAGAAATCAAATGATTTCGAAGCTTTGGTAATTATAAGGTGGTATAAATCATTGAGTGTGAAAAACCGAAAATATATATTTATATAGGAGGAATTTGTTATTATGTGAATGAAAAAAAAAAAGGTTTCGATCGTATCGAGAATGAAAAAAAAAAAAAAAAATTGTTGCATATTAAATGGCGGTAGGTATAGAATAAAAACGTTGATATAATAACACGAATAGACTTTTAAATCTCATTTAATTTTTTGGAATCGTACCATATAACCGTTTACGTAAAGTTACTGTGACAACTTTTTTTTTCACTACACTACCGCAAAAAGTCGAAAATTCACGTAAAGTATTTATTTTCGAACTATGGAAAACCAATATAACCCGAGCACAGCAGCACTACGACCACCACGATTCTATTACCATCTCTCTCTAGCCACGGTAACGCACTCACTCCATCCGACAACCGAATAACTTGAAATTCTCCGCCCAACCTCAAATCCTGTACCCGAGCGTACATTCCGCACGATGCAAACTCTCTCGCGCCCTTGCAAAATGCATTACCCATCCTCTTCGCTTTTCCCACTATCCTGGAAACTATGCGCGTCGTTGCCGAAAATTCGTCGCCTGAAGGGGATTTGAAAACATGTTGCTGATGCTTATATACTGTCGATTCTTTTTCAGTGTGTCGTAACAATCTGTATGTCGATTTTTATTGAAGAGGGAATGAGGATTATCGAGACTGGTAGTGGAATTACGCGTTTTGGATTTTTCTGCGTTATACATCGTGGACGCGATGATGATGTATGTATATATGAGAGAAGAGAGAACGTGTGTATCTCTGAAGGTCGTCCACATCGTTGTCGAGTTGGTATTGGGGAAAAATATGGCAGACAGCGATTTTTTTAAAGCATATTTTTTTTAGTGTTATTTCTTGTTAACATATGAGGTATTTTTGTTTAAATTGCAAGGCGCGTTATGCGTTTCAATATTGAATTACAAATGGTATTTTTTTGTAATTGAGTTTGTGATGATTTTCAAAGCTCACGTGATGTAAGATGAAATAAAATTTGCTTTAATTATTCTGCGAATTGACGTTTATTATGAGCAAACTTTAAAGTCTCTTTACAGTTTATTATTATAACGGCAAAGGTAATACAAAGCGTAATACTATACGTAAATTTTTTTTTTCCTTTAAAAAAAAAAAAAAGCGCGCATTGTAAAACTTTGCACGACTGTGAACGCAGAGGAACGCAGAGCTGAATACTTACAGTAAATTTGCGGTCGTGACCAGATTTGAACTTCTTTTTTTTTTTTATTTACAGAAAATATGAGGGACGTAACTTTTTCCACAAGTTTTCTAAGAAAAAGTTTATACTCACCATCGCATTTGCATTAATATTCACATGCGAACAAACTTCAAATCTCATCTCAGTTTTTACGATACGTGAGAATTTTCAGAAACACTTCCGCGCCCGCCACTGCCTTAATAGAATGCAGGAATGTGATATCAATGGGCTAATGAGCAAAATAACAGCCGACATGACGTAATAAAACTTTTCAATATACTGAAAAAAAAAAAGAAATAACATACATATATACACATACGCACAACCTAAACTTTCATAATACATTTTTACCATTCGCATATACATGTGGCAAAACTCGGACAATCAGAGTTATATATATTGCATCGTGCTGATTTTCTATTTGAGAAACCACATCGTCGTCACTGCTGACCCGAAATCGTGTGCGCGATAATTTTTCACGAATGCAGAAAATGGCGCTTGCGGCGTTGTCGACAACATATATATACAAAAAGCGTAAACTCTTCACTAATTACGCGACCTTTCACAATGCTGTGACGACGGCGGTAGCTATGCTCATCTTCCCCCTCGCGTATACCCACTGTTTTAACGCCTTGCTCAACGCGAAAAATTGTATAACTCGTTTTCCACTTTTAATGAGTTTTAACGTTTAAAGGAATTGTGCCGCGATGATGATAACGTTGTTATATATATATATATATACATGTTTGCAAAAATGATAATTTTGTTCATTTCAAAAAGCAGCTTGTTATTAATGTATGTAAATGATTAATGTCGATGAAAGTTTCGTCGAGTTTTAGCATATAACAAAATTGATGATATAATAATGATAATTATCGAAATAAAAGTTTTGATGTAAGGTATTATAATAGTAGAAAATATAAAGTTTCACAATGAACGTAGTCTTTATGCGCATTCAAATTATAAATATATATCATATGTATAATATTCCTTAAAATTTCCATTACGTTTATAACCTTTCAAAAAAAAAAACATTTCTTAATCCCCGAAAACCCCAACAACCATTCAATCAGGCCAACACCTATCGATTCCAATCCACTATCATTTCCCCACACACGTACGTACGTATATACATACGTGCGCGTATTTATCCACACTTATATACAATCGTCATTCCAGACAACGCACCTTACACCTCTCCTTTCGCAACTCCACTCCAATAATATCACATACACGCACACATGTATAGCACACAGACTCTCTTGCTTGTACACACGCGTGACATATACGCACGTACATATACATATATATAAGTACAGCAAGTGCGTGTCGAACAACACCGCGGAGATCGTTCGGTTTAATTTATCGTCGCATTGACCGCGAGACCGCGCCGTCACGAGGTTATGTCATGAGTCTGGTATAAGCAAGCAGTCAGCCAGGCAGGCAGGCGCGAACGGCCTTGATCGGCATCAGCTATAACGCTACGTCCTTTCTTTCGCGCTCGGTTACGTCTGACTCAACTCCTTTTCTCCATGTTTCCTGAATTCTTTGCCATGAATTAGGTAAAGATATTGTAGCTATACTGTTGCTGTTGTTGTTAGTGTTCTGGTGATTGAGTTTTGGAAGGTTATATTATAGGTTACGGCTGGCTGCGGATGGGTAGATTAGGAACGAGGAACAAAGAGATTTTTAGGAAGGTTGGTGCTGGATTTGAGATATACATGGTTATCGAATAGATCGCGTATTGTAGCGTGAGGAAAGGGGGGAAACTGGTTCTTGTCAATGTCGCACGGTCACGTTGTTGTTATTTGTTGATTTACTTGCGAATTATTGAGATTGCTTTTGCAACCAATAACGCAAAGTTCCCTTTTTTTTACTGTTTTCCTGTAAATTAAACGTTGCTGTGTGCTTTTTTTTGTTTGCCAGCGAGTTTTGCATTCATAAAAATATACGCACGGGTACGTCGATGCAAATGCAATTACTCTCCTTTCTCTCTCTCTCTCTCTCTCTCTCTCTCTCTATTCTGTACGTACTTCACGTGCATCCTTTATTATTTTATTTACATTTTACAAGCCAGCGGTAGCAGCGTCGGCTTCTTGGTCGCAGCAACAACGCTAAACCGTCTATAATCCATGCATTTTAATCGAGCACTTAAAAGCTTCGCTCAGTCTCGGCGCCTCCATTCAAGGAACAAATTGTCTCATCGCTAGAAAAACAAACATCACACAACAACGATTTTCAAATTCCCAAGTAACAGCATCTGTGCACTTGTGAGATTGAGTGTGTCTTCCTCTCTCGTTGCACAAGTAGCTATAACGGCGCTCGAAGAGCAAAAATAAAATTCATCGTCAAGTTTCTTCTTCTTCTTCTTCTTCTTCTTCTTCTTCTTCTTCTTCTTCTTCTTCTTCTTCTTCTTCTTCTTCGTCTTCCTATTCTCCTTGCATTTCCGTAGTAGAAATTTTTTTGCGCGGAACCTCTTACAGGAGAACAATCGTGCTCTTTATTCAAATGTCAGTAGCCGGCGGCGCGACTGTGCTATACTCGTGTCTGCTGCTGGAATGATTTCCCAGGGGTAAAGGTAATTAAAAGGCAAATATCGGTACGTTGAAGTGGTCGGGATATAATATAGCTACGATGAACGTTTTGCATTCCCGCGGAACAGTGTGCTGCGCACAGACGCGTTAATTAAATGAACGCACACGCGCGTAGATCTCGTTGAAATATTTTTTTTTCTGAGTCATCCCCACCACTACCACAATGGTCGGCTTGTATCTAATCGCCAATTAAGAGATGACCCCTTCATCACTGGAACGTGGAACTTTTGGCGGCTGCTATATATTGCGACTGTGAGCAAGTAGTGTTGGAATGGGAATTCGTATATATGTGGCGTATGTATATGTGTTTGTGACAGGGTCTTCGTTGTTCGTTGGTATATATAAGATATCTCTTAATTAAAACGAATCGCTCGAGGATTGATGATATTCCCGCGAATTTCGTCGACTTATTTGAGGAATGATGGAGTGTTATAGTAGAGTATATACTCCATTTTAAAGTGTATGGAGTTCTAAATATTGCGAAAAGGAAATGACTTTAAGTATATATTGGATATAAGTTGATTTAAGACTCGAGAGAAGTAAATGCGCATTCTGGAAGATAGATATAAAGAATTTTACGAGCACATGCTTCTGCTGGGACGATATTAAATCCACTCGATAAAAGACTTTATCGAAGGTAAAGCCTGAAGAGCTGCGGGAAAACTGCTTGTCTTATCCAATTCTGTTCTTTTCGCATATATTAAATTCTAAGAATATATATATATATATATACACGTATGCGTGATGCTGATATTAATATACTGCCTTGTACTTTCATTTGCCTCGAGCTGTAAGGAAACAGTGAGCACGTAATTTGCTTATACTGCTATTATTGAGGTCGTCACATGAAGCATTAATTAAACTGTTAGACATACATTCAACGTTGACACTTTGATATATTAATGAAAGATTGTCACCTATAACAGTACGTGATTGCATCCTCGTGTGACGTTCGTTCAATCACAAACACCTGCTACTTTAAAAAAAACAATGACGAACAATACTGAGCAAAATAAGTTGTCAAGATGATTTTAATAACTTCTCAAAAAGAACGCATCGCGTACAACTTGATCATCCGTTCCATAAATAACCCTCTTTAATTTTATACCAAACTCCTTTAACTTTAATAGTTTCTCATTCATTTCACGCTTCCACCCCTTAATCATCCCCTTCTCCTATCTCTTATCCATTTTTAACTCAAATCAGCACCCGACAATCACACTTTCAAACTCACGCGCACGCGGCAGCCGTTAAAACGGAATTCCCATTCAATTCGCATTATCCAGATATGTATATACTTTTTCATTCACTGATTCTCCCACTCACATCGACCTACAATAGAAAAGAAGAAAGCCCCACCTTCGTTCGATCGATGCGTCGATACTTCTTCTTCTTCTTATCCACGATAAGCCTTCAAGACTCCTAGGAATATCATGCGCGCACGCGTACGCTAGCTTGCACGCGATCCCGTAATTTCCACGTAATCGTTCCGACTGCGGCTTCTTTGCATTATGCATTATTGCGCTATCATTACCGGAAACACGGGTTTGTTTTTCTTCCTTCTTTGTTGGTGTGAGCTCACGCTGCGAAATTTTAAGATTTTCGATGGTATATGTACGCGTGCGGGTTTTCGATGTTTAGGCTGCTAGCGGATAGAGAGAGAGAGTTTTAGAACGATGAAACGACGGAAATAAAGTACGTTGTTTATGGTGTGCTCTAGTTTCCGAAGTAGCAGCAGCAGTAGCAGCAGCGGCTGTGGTATATAGAAGGCTTCTGGTTATTCTATTGAGTAAGAGATCGCAATGCGGAGCAGCGAAATGGTTTTAGATATATACCATAACAAACGTATATATCTCGTGAGAAGCATAAGGGAAAGCAGCCAGCTGCTGCCACATGAGTGTATTTGGCGCGTTACAAAAATGGATATTCCATCGGTATAATTGGAACGTATGGCTAATTGCGTTGTTTTCAGAAATTTCATTTTCTCTCGGCTGATTTTACTTTGAGTGCGTGCACGCGCACGCGCGCTGGTTTTCCTGTTAGCGGTGAAACTTAACGTTGTATATAGTGAAAGACTGTTATCTGTTATGCACGAGTACGTGACAGAGATTTATTTTATCTGACTTTTGTGTACTCTTTTCAAAAGATTGCGGATAAATAAACAATAAGAAACTAATCTTATTTAATTATATTTAACTTCGTTCTGTTACCATCTTCATCAACTGTACATTACCCTTCCATTACCATCACTCCGGCATAATATAATTCAATTAAAATCCTTCTAAACAACTTCCCCATCTAACTTCTTACCTTCGTTTCTTCTTCCCTCCATCCGCACTCGGTGTTCTTTCTTCCATCTCCTCCTCCGCCTCGTCTATCTCCTACGGCGCAGTTACCCGATTGGGAGCAACTCGATATAATGAGACCCGTTTAAGGCGAATCATCCTCTCTGCGTGTGTGTATGTGTATATTGCACCTGAAGAGCCAAGAGCAACGCATATAGAATGATACCGATCCTAATTCTCGCCGCCGCGCACTGATTGTCTGCCGCGGTGTTGGTGGGCTCGTTTCGTTCCCATTGTATATATGATTCGCGTGTTTGTATATATGTGTGTATATGATCGCCGTAGAGAGAGAGAGCTCGTCTCATTCGGTTTCTTTTCCTTTGTTAGTTCGTTTGCGCTGCTGTTCCGCACGTTGTGTTTATGGGATTGGAAGTGCATTTAGTTTGATTAATTGGAGAGATTTCAGCAGCAGGTTGCGACTTGTTATTTTTATGATTTTCCGTTGTTATTAAGCTTGATATGTTCGAAATTTACTGTTAAATAATGATGCCAATGAAAATTGTTAATTTTTAGTATTTCGATTAAACAATAAAATATTTTCTACAAAATAAATGCGGTCACTACAAATATACATCTCTTCATTCCTTCTGTATTTAAAAAGTTGTTTTCATATTCAAACCTCGATATCTTAATGTTCATAATTTACTATGAATATTACGCGTTTCCAAATCAGTTATCTAACTTTACCTCAAACCATCTCAACGAGAAATTATTCAAGCTTTAAGAACCCAAACAAACCAATTCTTCAAAATCGAACACATCAATATTCCACTGAAAAATCCCTAATAGTCAACTACTCCCATCATCTCTCCATTTACATCAATTCCTTCGCCTTCCTTCCTTAATCAAATGAAACCCTCTCTCCTAGTCCACCCTCTTACGAAACCATCGATCGATTGGTTATCCTTCGACCCCCGCGAAAGTCTATACGCACACACACACACAAAGATCTGGTCCACCTTCTACCGTCTCCCACGCTTTTCCATTCGAGCTCTTTCTCCCAGGATCGCAATCCACTCCGGGCACGTAACCTTCCACGCGGCGGAATGTTCTTCTGACGTCGTCGTTGTCGTCGGTGTGCGCGCACTCGTCGATTGAAAATCGATGCTAGCTGCTGCTGCTGCTGCCGCCCCTTCGTCTTACCTTATCTGCGTTCCGGTTTCGTCCCATTCCTTATCTATATCCGTCTGATGTTGGTTCGTAAGTGTTTAGTTTGTGATGTTGTAGGTGAGGCCTTTTTTGGTGATTGCAGGACGACGGTGTTGTGTTTTGGGTAGAATAAGTAGGTCGTGTTTTGACGTAGTTCGTCGGTTTACTTCTTTAATCGTAATGAAATTCGCTAGTCTCTGACTTTAATGTTCATTCGTCACAGATAAAGTCTTCAACGAATTTTCACTACCTACCCCTTTTTACGAATTCAGAAAGCAGGAGAACTATTTAATTTCAGTTTAATTAACAAATTTCATTCAGCTTTCAGCAACTTACTTCTACCTTAAAAAAAGAAACTCGATTCAGTTTCTTAACCTCACCGGAGCCTTTAAAAAGTTGATTAGTTCGAAGTGGGTCAAGCAGCTAAGTACGTTATACTTCTACGAAATAGGCCGTCTTTTTGAATTTGTTAAAAATAATTTTCACTCTCAAAGCTCGGAACATGCTTTTATAAATTTTACAAAACTTTTAGAAAATTTACCTTCATTTTCAGCTTTTTGCACCAACCTACACCTCTCTTCGTCTTATTACAGTGATACTCCACTTAAGCAATTTTCATTTCACTTCCATCTAAACGCAAAAATCAACGACCCTTTATTACTTTCCTCGTTCAACGATCCGCAACTGCAGCTTGCTGCTCCACTCGAACAATTTTCCTGTCGCGCTCGTTCGCGTTTATTTATCCTCGCCTCGCAGCTGGAAATCCAGTTGTCTCCTCGTCGCAGCATGTGCGCTATATTGGTTTGCCGTTTTGTATCCCGTAGCGCGTTTTTCCGCGGGCAAAAGAACTCGACACTGCTTGTGCGAGGGAAGAAAAAGAATCGTACGAGTTTTTTTTTGCGTTACATATTGTATATTATATATACGAGAGAAAATACTATAGCGGAGTTTGTTGCTGATACGTTTTTCCTTGATGGAATTAAGGCGGAAGTGTTGAAGTTACGCTTGAGGGTACGATAAAGTGCCGTTTTATATTTGTCGTTAACGAGTAGAACGTTTTATTTCCCTCGGCTATTATTTTTTTTTTGTGGAAAAAATATAGTTATAAGGTTAATATAGATTTAATAGCTTCATCGTTTAAGAAGATTACTGAATGCTTGGATTCGTGTAATACCAAAATCCAGTTTACTCGCTTACTTCTTAATGCGATGATCTATACAACAGTATAATACAAAGTTTCAAGCAAATATTTCGAAGCAGCGTGCGCTCAAGTGTACTTTGGACAGAGTCTCGCGAGTTTAACATTGCAGCTACTTTAAAACTTTTAACAATGAAAGATATTACATGAATTATGTCATGAATGGCGCAAGCGGCGACGATAAGTTAATTTTCTAAAATAATAAAATTTAACTTTTCTTCCTGTTATTTTAAAACTTTAACTGACAACTACTGAAAATCGTTTACAGATATCGATAATGAAAATTGCCAGTTCCAGTTCAATTTATTATATTTCTAAGTGAAAGCATTTACTAGTTAAGTGCTGTATTACTTCTCAATAGGAAATAAAGATAAACACGCGGCATTCCAATCTGGAATGGTCAACAACGTTTATTATACCATTACGAAAAAAAAAGAAGCGCTTCATCCACCTCAACAACCGCACAATAGCTTCGACACACTACCACATAGCTATCTCTTAACGTTTTTTCCATTTGCGAGAGAGTGAGAGAGAGAGAGAGAGAAAAATCATCAGCCGGCCACAACGTCGACGATCCACCGATTGCGAAAAATAAAACTCGCCGATTGTTATCTCCTGTTGCGATAAGAGCCGTGCACGAATAGTGCGACATCGATTACCGCGAAGTTACCGCATCGATTGTTTTTCCTCTTGTGCACTATACACATACACACTATAAAAGTGATGATCTCACGTCTATTTTTTCCTCCTATCGCTCGATCTCGATTGATTAATATAATACGTAAAAATCGTCGTCGACGTTTTCGAAACGCCAGCAGCGTGTATAAACGTCGGCAATAAAACCGTTTATACGCCGCGTACAAACGCATTTAGCGCGCTACCGTTAATTCCTCGCAATTAGTCCGATGTTAATTTTACGCACGGCGGCAGAGCGGCGGAAGTCTTAGTGTAGGTTTAGCACGCGCATTTGTCGCGCTTGTAAATTATACGGGATTGCTCTCAGGCGAGTTCTGCTTTGGTTCCGGTGTATAATAATAATTTACGATCTCGTGATTCAATTGTTAACCAATCGTAAGAGATCCACAAAGCTCTTAATATTTAATATTTCGCTCGTAGATATTTTGGTAAACCATAGCTTATTAATTTATTAAATCCTTCTAAACTCGACTGGAAATCCATGGATACATTAACATTATATGAGTGCTAATCTCGGTAGACGACCAACGCGCGTATCTCAAGTTACTCCAGCTTCGATCCATTACCCTCATCAGGGGCCCGCGTAATTGACTCTGTCAGCCGAATTGTCAATCATGGCGTCGGGACTTTATCAATTCTATCACTCTCTCTCTCCGCGAATCGCAACCATTGCTCGCGCGTGATTCCCATGGAGGATAATCGATTTAGTTGGCATTGTAATTGGAAATTTGAGCGACGGACAATTTTATCTCTACCTATACTACTTGCCTGGCTTTTTCCGCCTGACAATATTGTGAGAGTTTCCTCGTCGTGAAAAAATGATGATGCCCTGGAGGAATAGGAGCTACGAGGAGAAGGGAGAGAGTTTTGCATGAAAGGTTTCATTTATGGATGAAGGTTGTTGTTTGCGCTTGGGTGATTGAATGTCACGTGTGGTGGCGGGTTGACTTTCTTTGTTGTATAGATTTTTCCCGATGAATATTTAAATGTTATATTCTTTTATTCAACGTTGACGGATCTGAAAAGACTTTTCTAAATGACTTGTGGGAAAACTGTAGTTTTTGTTTGATAATATAATTGCATTGAATAATGAATTGATTTACATTCTTTTCTGTCATTGTCAATATTTTCCAAAGCAATGTAATATCCTATAGGGACCAGTGGTTCACAATACTCCGAAATCCAGTAAAACTAACTCCCACAGCTCTGTAATAGTTGTAAACAGTGTCAAATTAATATAAACCTATAAACAATCCAACCGAAAACATTTACAACGCACCAGCAACCATCAATCCAAAACCGAATCCTACTCACGCACAACCAATCCAATCCCATACCTATCGCCAGCTATACAATCATTCCCACACGTATACATTCTCCGTTTTCGCAGAAGCTCTCTCCACTGATCAAAGTCCCCAGTACACGCGCACTTACATATATACTCCAACACTGAAATGGAAAAGCCTGAAGAAAAAAAAATACTCTCTCTCTCTCTCCCTCTCTTCCTGTTCTCCAACAATCGTATAGGTGCAACGCTCGCTAGTATAGTCTCTCTCAAAATAAAGACGCCTGCAGCGGATAGCAGAGAAGAAGCAGAGAGAAAGAGCTGAATGAAAGCGGCTGACGATGAAAATAGGCTTGCTGTATACTTGCAGTGCAGTCCTTTTTCTCTTTTCTCGCCGTCGGTCGTCGCACATACGTGAAATAACTTGCCGTAAATTCCCGATATATACGACACGCGCGTTCCTACGTCGCGTCGGCATGTAACTGTATAAGTCAGCCGCCTTGACTCTCCTGTTACAAAACGGTTTCTTCGTGCGTAGTAGTAGTAGTAGTAGTAGTAGTATAGAGAAAGAGAAGAGCTGCTGTTGCTGTTGCTGTTGTTGGTGTATAGGTATGGGTTTAAGTGGCGTGTATAGTATAAGTAAGAGGATACGTGGGACTCTTGCTCTGAGGTATTGATGCACACGCGAGAGAGTGTAAATAAATAGAGCAAGAGGAGGAGAGATATATACGCAGGGTTGTTCTTTTTGAATTTTTAAAGAGGGTGGTATATATGGTTTTCGTATATAAAGGCTTTTTTATGAGTCTCTTTTTTTGTAGGTCAGTGAAGTATTTTAAGATGGTAGAAAATTCGTACCATCCTGTAGTTATTATATATACTTCCCCCTCGTTGCTGACGCGGTGAGCGAGTTTATAGTATACGGAACTGTTTTGGATCTTAAGAATGATATATTTATATATATAATTGTATATATCCAACCTTCCCTTCTTTTCTTCCGCTTGTGACAATGATAACTTTTTATTACAGTAATAACGTGTGTCGCGCAGCACACATACATGCACATATACCAACAACGTTGTCTATACGTAATCTTATCGTGGAAGAAATCAAAACGGACAGAGATAATAGTGTATTTCGCGAAGGGGGAACAACGACATTAATCAATGTCGCAACCTTGCGCGCGTGCGAGTGCGAAAAAATATCGGTGTGTAGGTATACGTACATATATATAAGTATGTGTTTGTACCGAGCTCGCGTTGGTGTGTGGTATATACTGTTATAATGAAACTTTATGAAGCGTGAAGCACTCTGACGTCAGGAGAGTTTTTAGGAAAGCATTGTGCTCGAGTGGACGTATGCCAGTGAGATAGAATTAAAGTGAGTATGTCAGTGCGGCTAGTTAAAATGTATATAATATACGGAATTCTGGACTTGGATTTTTCCAATTGGAATGTTTTCAAACTAATAGGTGTGTCCTTCTTTCATGTGAGTGTAATGCGACTGAATTGTATCACAACTGTTGTTTGCTGGATGAATGCGGTTTTGAGTGAAATCTATGTTTAGAGCGAATCTTTTATTTGGGAGTTACATCTGGGTTACATCTGGTACGGAATGATTTGAATTGGAGAATTGTATACGTTTCAGAAATGAATACAGAAAGTGTGTGTGCTGTGTGTGTATATATTATATATGAAAATAATGAAAATGTGTACATTCAGCACGTGGAAATTTATTAAAATTATATTATATATATATGCTGTCATCAATACATATGTAATTATTGTACATTTAAAATTTTAGCAATACATTCCGATTGATAATTATAAACACGTGCATTGAGTCTCCTGGGATTCCAATTAATTGGCATTTCATTTAAAAACATCGTTTGATTTAATGTACATCATATGTTCATTTTAATTAATTTAAATAAAAAATGTATTGTTCATCGTGTTCTCTTATACATCGAGCGCATCATACTACAAACCACTAAAGAAAAATCACATTGCAGAAAAATCTTCCCATTCCACAATGATATACCATCATCCACCCCATACCACAAATCCACCACCCAACAAGTGTCTCTTCAATTTCTGACGCAATCTTGCCGATTCCTCGCCACCTTCTCTCTTAACTCTTTCACATCAACTCACAGGTTTGACCGCATGTGTGCGTGGAATCACAGGCTCGAGTGGTAGCAAGCATTGATCGTCGTCGTCGTTGCTGCGGCATTTGCTTACTTACTTACTAGCTCGCTCTCGCTTTCTTCGAACTGAACTTATAGAAGAGCGCGCGGTTTCGCGAGAAAGCGCCAACGTGCATCATCACGCTCGCCCGGTTATCTGGGTCTCGAGTTGAGTTCTACTTCGTGTGGGTGTCTGTGTGTGTGTGGGAGAGTTGGCGACATTGAATGAGCATATGTACCAGAGAGAGATAATTGGG
This sequence comes from Torymus texanus, assembly GCA_036873485.1. Taxonomy (NCBI): domain Eukaryota; kingdom Metazoa; phylum Arthropoda; class Insecta; order Hymenoptera; family Torymidae; genus Torymus; species Torymus texanus. Next base: position 14,100 of record JAYJLV010037194.1, read on the forward strand.
TTAGTGATGTATATATATATATTTATATGTGTGTGCGTTTGCAAGTGCACGAGGTTGGCAGAGGTGTTAGAGGTTAGGAGTGTGAGTGTGACGTTGGGGTTTTTTTTTGTTGGACTTGGAGGTTTTGGTGGTTTAGGGTCGGTGATATGAGGTTTGAGTGGTATTAGATTTACTTTTGAATTATGTTAGATTCAATTACGTATTAAGTTTTTATATTTCTAAATGCTGCTATAATTCTGATCACTTTCATGAAAAACATATCACCACATATTTCATAACATTTCAAAATAATTTCGAACCAATTTAGTTGATCGAATTTTAATGATTTTCGAAATGTATACATATATATGTATTTCAAGTTATGTAAGAATGAAAAAATAGTTTTACTATTTTATAAGTTAAAAAATGCAACTCGAAAAGATTTTTATCACGTTAACGTAACACAAACATTCAAAGAATTTCTTTCTCGAGATAATAAAAACACATTCATCTTGTTGGCATGAAGATTCTATGCGAACAATTTAATCAGAAACTGCGCGACAGAGATTATGTGAATTCGGAGAAATGTAACAATATTTTTGCATATATATACGCATAATAGCAATACAAGCCAAGGAAGCGGAAAGATCGAGATTCTCAGCGCAGCAACGCTGCAAAGCGAGAAAGTTCGAGCCTTTCCACACCCACGCGTAAGAACGTGCGAGTGTGCATATATACAATTAAAATCGTATTAGGAAAATTGTCGGTATAGGAATGTAGGAAGCGAATTAACCCGATAGAACAATATAAAAATAGTCACGTAGTATAACTTGTATAATATATTTACATTTAAAATTTCGTGATTTATTACTTGGAATGCATATGCGTGGTATAAAAACCACATTCCAAGTGTGGTACCATATATCGCTATAAATATAATTATCAATGTCTAGTAAAGTGTAAAACTATTTATTTCAAGCTAAATACAAAAAAAAAGACTTTTGATTTCCCAGTCCATCTTCACCCCAGATACAATAGTGAACTCCAACAGCAGCATATCCGGTATTCGCGGATTTCCACGCAAATCTCTTCCTTTATACAAAACCTGCGCGTCACTGACACGACAATAAAAACAGAACAAGAGCAACGGCAGCATCACTACTGCCCTATAGAAAACTCGGTCGCGTTGCTTTATATCCACCTCTCTTACACTTACGTCGCTACTACAGCGACCGTGTAAATTTACGACGTATGCATTTATTCACACATACCAGTCATATTATCTTGAAATCAAAACTGTATAAAACTCCACGCATGCATCGGTCGATAAATAAATTCCTCGTCGTTATACCTCTACGTCGTTGCTCTCTTTTTATTATATCCATCTATCCTTTTTACACACAGCCGCACCTAATCGTCGCGTTTGGCAAGTATGAATGGCACCGATTTAGACCTACTACTACTACTACTACTGCAACGCAGATGAGCAGCTGCTACTGCTACTGATAGGACGATTATACCTTTTGCAGTCGTCGTATATACGTATATCAGCCTGAATGAGATACGTTTTTGCCTTTGTGCACACGCGTCGTCGTCAAAGCGTATGTGCGAGGTTTCGCTCGATGTGTTTTCTTGACCCTAATTTTTGACGACTGATTGAATTAATAATATAAAGCGAGGATGGCGACGGTGGTGCAAAGAGAGAGAGATTCCTATGTAAACGGTGTAGCTTATTTCGTATGTCGTGTGTATGCATGATGTTATGTAAGTGCAAGTATATACGTATTTGAATGGGTATATTATATGCGTATAGGTGAGAGAAGGAGAGAAGGGGGTATATTGATTTATGATTTCATGGTAGTATATAACTTTCGTTAAAATTATGCATGGAAATCAAGCTAAGAGGATTTTAGTCTATAGCTCTTTATTCTTGATAATCCCACTGGGAGATTTATCTTTAGAGACATGTCCATCATCCTGACGCTATACATATACGTTCTACATCGTATGATACGAGAAACTATAATTTCAAATCATTATGTCAGTTGTAAAAATAGAAGAAAAAAAAATACGACCAATCAAACATTCGAAAGCTACATCTTTATATATATACATTACGTAACTGTGATTTAATCTCGCTTAAAAATAGACCTAAACCCTAAAACAAATCGTTAACGAACCTTCCCCTGCCTCTATAATTAATCTATTCCAAGCCGCATACAAAACTAACCTCCCATTTCTCTTTCTGTGTTACAGGTGAGTTCTCAAAGCAGTGTGTGTGTGTGTGTGTGTAGCACGTTCTATGTCTAAGGCCAATGCCACATATCGTAAGTTTCCACAATCTTTTACATAAGCCACGTATATATATATATACACGTGCTGCGTCCAAGAATAGCAGGTAAGGTACAACAACAACAACAACACCAGAGCGATTCAAGAAGCACGCAGATAAGGTAGAAAATCAGATACATACAGACAACATCGCAAACCTTTCTGTCTCTCTCTCTCTCTTTGTAGCAGCCGGTCAAGTGCTGCTGTTATACACAGTGCACGCGCACTCAACCAACCAAACTACTTTCTCTTGTATATATCTACCTACAGCTTTGCATCACAGTTGAAAATCTTCACGCACAGAGTCAAAAACCACTACGACCTCTCGCTTGCACATTTATATACATCAATGTATGTACGAGCGTTTGAGCGCGCGCGTGCATTCGTATTTCAAGTTCAGCTGTACGTGCACCGTGAGCGTGTGGTGCGATCGATGCTGCAGTACCAGGGGCTGCCTCTCTCTCTCGCTGGCTCGCTCCAATTTCACGGCTCTGTTTTGCCCTCGCGCGAGGACGAGTCTCGCTGCTGCTGCTGCTATACTGGCTCGTTAGTACGAGAGAGATAGAGAGAGAATTTCTTTCTCGTACTGTGGTATCGATTAAGACGAGGTGTGTGTTTGAGGTTAGAAGTGTGATTGTGAACCGTTCTCCCCTTTTTTCCGTATATATATATATACATATATATGAGATTGGGTTTGGTTGTAATTGAATTTGTTAGATAAGCGTGACTTTCTATATAGCGGTGTGATTTTGTTTTTGTTTTCGTTTGTATTTATTTACATTTGTAAAGTCAGATATATAGAGATTAGTATAGATCGTAGTTGTATATATACTTACAGCGAGTAATTATTCTACAACGTTAATAGACAGTAGCAGCGATTATCCGGATGTTTTTAAATGCGGTAAATTGATTTTTAATGCTAATTCTAATTAGAGAAAGTGTCGTTTATATATAGCAGGCGCTGTGCGAGTCTAACTAACCTAATAGGTAGTAAATACTTGTAACAAATTACCAACGTAAAGTGCATTATTTAATCCTGACTTTCAAACCTGGCTATTACGAATATATATGTCTAATACATTCGCTTGCAAAATTATACCGCTAATAAATTATCGTCAATAAATATATATATATAATCCGAAAAAGATGAGTCTTATTAAAATCTCTTCAATCAAAATTACCTCTCAACTCCAAAAAAGAAAAAGACAAGGAACTCACTCGTCGCGTATTATATCATCTATATATATATATATACATCTTACGAAAACGCGTCCAATATATATCATTCAATCCTCCGCACTCGCGCTTGACTTTCTTCTTATTCCGAAATAAAAAAAATAAAAAAAAAAAATATGAATCGAACCTACCGCTATACTACTGCTACTGTGATAGTTACGTAATCACCAGCAGCTATATACATACGCGCACCTGCACGCGCACTCACTTGCCCGAGGTATTATCAGAGCAATTAAGTGGAAGAATTTCACTCCCCCTCTACTACTACTACTACACTCACTCAAGTATATATGTATGTATGTGCGAGAGAGGCAACGGCTCCTGACAACCTTGAGACAGCCTTGCCTGCGGCGCTACTACTCTCTGCTATGTACCGCTGGCGAGACTTTCCATATCGGAGAGAAATGAAGCGCACAAGCGAGCGAGTGGAATCAAAAGTTCTTTTGCCTTACTCTCTTTTCCTTCCTTCCTTCGTCGTCGTCTTCTTCTTCTAGAGACAGTTTTCCAATTGAGATGCCAAGCAGAAGCTCGTGGGTGGAGCTCGCGTCTCAGTAAAAGAGACTTCGATCGTTCGTCGTCGTCGTCGTTTCTTCTCTTTTTTTTCTGTGTAAGACTACTGGGTTGAAGATATATAAACGCAATGGTGCGCGGTATTGAATCGTAATGAGTGCTGCTACTGCTGCTGGCCTTTAAATCGTAGCCGTCGTTGACGCTTTGTTGTTTTGTGTGCGCGCGAGCTTGAAATTTTGAGGTCGCGGTGACTATGTGTATATGTGTGTGTGTGTGTGTGTAGAAAAAGTTAATTGAGTTTTTGTGACACACAGGTGTTTTTGCGAGTTGGATGACGATAGATGTTGGAAGTTTTGGAAGCTGCGGAGGTTGTTGTGGTTTTGAATAAGAAATTTTGAATGCACGATTATCGTGTAAGGAAGTGCCTACATAATGAAAGGTTTTTTTTTGCAAATTACTGTACAAAGTCCTTGGTTGATTTTCAATAATTTTTTTATCCTTTCTTTATTATTTAAATCTAGTAAGACCTTGTAAATCCTTATAAAATTCTTATAAACATTCATATTTTTCTTTTGAAATCCTTCTTTACTTCATCTCAATTAGTGAATATTCATTACTTCTCCGATGGAACACAATTTTCACTAATGTTTAGTAGTTTTTTTTTACTGCAACTTTAGAGAGTAACGTATACACATCGAAAGCAGTAACTTCAATCAAATTACTCAAAACTCCAAAACACCAATATACCAAAAATAATCCTTCTCCGGGCATCTCCGTATATATATACACCATCCTTCCGCAAACACGAACCGCAATATCGCTAGACTCGCCTCTCCTCTCTTACGTCTACCGCCACTCCTCTCTTTCTCTACATTGCTCAAAAGAACTCGTATACACATAGCTACCTATAAATTCCAGCATGGCAATTCGCTCGAGTCAACACACGAGCCACGGGAATCAATCATCTCACACTACTATCCCATCGATCGTTCCATCTAAAAATACCTTCAAAACAATCGCTTTCTCTCTCTCTCTCTCTCTCTCTCTCTTTCCACACCAAAACAAATCACCTCGATTCGCATGCGCGCGACATAACCGCACGCGAATTCCACTATCACCCAACGTTCTATATATAAAAGAACAAAAAAAATAGCGAGAGATTGATTAATCTGTGGTCTACACCTATATATACATTTGCAATTACGTGCGGCCTTCAGATATATATGAATCCTGACCCACAGGTGTGATGTGGATGTCGTCGTCAAGGTTTTCGTTATCCTGTTGGTATACACCAGATATAATTAAAGTGATGTGTATGTATATGTGGATAATGATAATAATTCTACCACGGCGGTATCTTGCGGATATTTCGTCGAGTGCAAAGCACGGAAATTGCGAGAAAGCAACGCATGTGTAACGTGTGTGTGTGTGTGTATATATATATATATGTATATACACATATAAGGACGTAAATGTGGATCTTGAGGATTTCAAGGGAGTTAGATTGTTGTGCTTAGAGCTTTGTTGAGTTAGACGTGGATTTCAGGGTTTCCCTCTCGGTGATCACGTCGTCCGGATTAATCTCAATTCAAACGATTTCGAGTGTAATGGACGAAACATTTATCTACCTATAGATTAATTACAACAAATTCTCCTTATTTCATACCCATATATACATCTACACATAAAAAATTCTTCTACCAAAATTTCAATCCAACCAACTTCTCCGTACCATTAATTCTCCTCCCATCTACTAAAATTCGCAACGACGTAGCAGGTCGGAATCGCATGAGAAACGGTCGTCGTGTGCGCTCTCACAATCACATCCGGCGTAGCAGTAGTTTTGCGCTCTGGTAGCAGTAGCAGCAGTATACCATTGACTTCAATGATTTAACCCTTTGAAGTTTGACTCGCGCGTTCACGAGCGGAATTACGCCATCTGTCTCCAGTGCACGACAGAACTACACTGTCGTGTCGTCAGTCGTCGTGAAGTCAAAGTTCATCGTAGAATGGCAATGAGGCATAGTATGTGCTTTACTTCAAAGGTTGTACTCTGGAAGGTTCGGTTCGTTACACTTTGGAATTGAATTAATGACATTTTTTTTTAATCCACGCAGTGGTTTTTTTTCTCTCTTCTTTGGTTTCGACCAAAACAAATATACCAATCGTGTTGGTGTATATATACAACGTACGCGCAAGCAATACACAAAAACAATCGTTGATTACGCAACGTTGTTATTATTATTTCGTTCGCATTCCACTCGCGTTTCCACACATATATGTATAACCTTAACACGATTATTCTTTGGCACATGAGCGACAATATATAACCCCATCGCTGTTCTGTTTCACATACACCCTCCTAGTGGATAATTAAAACGTGAAAATTCAGTTACAATACTCTCTCACCAATCGCCAGGTGCTCTTTGATGATAAAATTCAAAAAGCCGACCTCGACATTCTCTCTCTATCGATATTCGTATACAAAGCACGCGCTGTCTCGATAATTACAACACGCGTATGTGTTTTTCGTTTTCTTATATATATACGTGTATGTATGTGTATGTCTTTTTGCATACACAGCTGCACGTATAGTATTGCGTAACCGCAGAAATTCACGCTTGCTCGCGGCGCGTAATCGGCTGTTTACATTCGATGTAATAGATGCTCGTCGGCGAATTTTTTTTTTTTTTTTTTTTTTTTTACTACCGCCAACGTTACTGCTGACTTTTCGAGGAAGTGTCGATCCTGCATGCAATGTATGCATGTGTGTTAGTGTTTGGTTTGCTGTAACAGCTGCTGTCGCGACTGGTGTGCCATTACGTCAGAATGATAAGTGAGGCGATACAGCGCGAAGTGACAACGTATATATCGATGTATAGAAGTGATGTTTGACAAATTTTTATCGGCGATTGATGTGATGGTATATGTATGAGATGTATGTATATATGTGCAGCGAGGTAATTGATGTTATTTTTGGTTCACTGATAAAATTGTTTTATAACAATTAATTAGCGTTTTACATCGTTCAGTTGTTAATAATTATGAGTGGGAAAAAGAAAAAGAAGCTTTACTTTCTCTCTCTTTCATTTTGTAATTATTGAAAGAGCTTCGCGAGAGTATCGAAGCGAGTATTTGAATTCAGGTCGTTACTTCGTTCCGCATTATACCAGAGTGAACTTCATTCGCTACATCTGCAGGACATGCAAATTGGAAAAAAGAAGACTACGCGGCGAAGTAGAAATATTACTCTCGAATGTCTGTTTAATCGGAACCTTTATTACATAACGATTTCTCTCATTATAACCCTGCAGTTCCAACCGTATTACCTACATTTAACGTTTGTTCTTGATTAAACTTTTTCCTCGTTCAACTATACAATTAACAACAATCTACCATATAAAGAAAATAAATTATAAAAGTATTACACACACGTACGCAGAGCTATTCAGTCCAAGGCACTGCTGCTGGCTCAGCACCACTACAACAAACATCTGCGCCCAACGGACGCTTCGAAAAACCATTATTTTTCTCTCTCGTTACTCCACGCACACATACATACACCTCGAGCTTGCAAACATCAATCAACGCTTCTAAACTAGCTTCCAATCTCTCGCCATTATCTCGGCCCGTCATCAAACATCGATTTACAACGTATACCAACACACCAAACATGTGACTTTTTTTTCTCTCTATACTACCGCTGCTTATCCACATTAAATTAACGAGAGCGACCGTGGTTAAGTTTAAACAACATATATATACGTTGTCACATGGCTAATTAAGAGCACGCGCTCGCGTATATACCGATCTCATAGCAGTAGCAGCAGCAGCCTTGCCAATGCTATTAAAGGCCGTTAAAGAGACTCTCGTGTCGAATCGAGAACCCTGCCTGTAGCCTTATGTGCGGTATGCTAATACACACATGACGTTTTGTGGATATGTGTGCATACAGGCAAGTTTGGGTATATAGCTGAGGGTAAACGAGTTTCACTGTTTTGGCGCATGCACGCAGGTTGGAAGGATGACGTAGATTGGACGTAATAGGAGGTAAGGTGCCGTGTTAAATGGGGAAATTTCTTGTCGGGTAATTGAATACGAGTGTAAGTGTACTAAATACGTTAGTTTTTTTCACGTGTGTCAAACAAGATGCCATGTTTGTCCGATGAGTATATAGTATAGGTGAGGTGCGATCTATTAAAGGAAGAGATTTTGAAAATTACAAAAGTTTATAATAAAACATTTTACTTAATTTTTCACTGTAAAACATCTTCACACATTCCCATTGTCACGTTTCTGCACTTCAAATCGAGTTTCACTACTGTAACGGCAAAATTATCCTAATGCCCAATTATCAACCTCGGTACAGTTTACATGTATATACCGTGCAAAACGCATTGGTACAGGAGGTAACGAAAGCAATGTGGCCTCTGAATTTGCATTTTCGACGGTTATACGATGCCCGAAATAACTCCAACCGCACGTTCCTTTATCGGATTTTAACAAACACACGCCGTTGTATAGACTTTTATAGTGACGCGAAGGTGTAGTATGTATATTTGCACAGGTTTTCCTTGACTTTTATTGTACGTTGTATAAGTAAGCCGCCTGATGGTTAGAGTCGTGAGCAGTTGAGTATAGTGAGAAAAGTAGGATATTAGAGTGAATGAAAAGTTTGGCCGGGTTGTGGTGCGAAAAGTTTTCGTGTAGACGCTGCAGTGTTGGGAAGTTTAGTTATAAGTAAGAAGTTTTTTATATATATAGATTTATAAAGGTTAATGATGTTTTTTTAATTAAAACTTAACATCAAGAGCTAATAAACGTATATATATATGTATATTATGGATTTTATATAACAACGTAATCACAACCCTTTATTTACACCATGTTACAACACCTATATATAATATAAATCATAAAAAAAAAAACATAAAAATATCGATAAATTAATCACATCCACACGTCCAAGATCCGTACAATAAGGCACGTAAACGTAAACTCACGTATACCATCAGCCGCATTCTACTCACGCACCACGCGCCGCGCATGTGTGTGTGTGTATATATATATATATATATATATATATAACTTTACTCCGGCAAGCCTGCAGCAGTCATCAAACTTTATCTCTCTCTCTCTCTCTCTCCCATCCTACTCTTTCAATTACAATACTCATCCGCATGCTTTGCTCGTAAAGCTCGTTCTTATACATTCTCGAGTAAAGATAAAACGTTACACGCGTGCGCGCTCAGCTGATCTCTTACTCACTCACTCTCTCTCTCTCTCTCTCTCTCTCTCTCTCTTTTCCTGCAGTGAAACGGACTCGAGTACGGTCGGACCGGCTGACCTCGTGCCTCCCTTCGTTCGTTCGTTCGTTCCCTTGCTTGCTTTCTTGCGTTTATGAATATGCGACTAGTATAGGAAGAGGGTGGTGATATAGTTTCAACGAAGGTTGAACAAAGTAGGAGGAGCGAAGATTTTGGGAAAAGTTTGATTGAATTTTTTAAGGGAAGGAAGGGAATTAGAACGTTGGACAGGGGCCAGAGGAATTCTGGTTTGAACGGGTTTGTATGCGGTAAAGAGGTTAGGTGGGGTAAACGTGCACGGATCGATAGGTAAAGGGGGGGGTGGAAGGTTGTCGTTTTTGTTTTGATTATTGATATGGAATGAATGAAGAGATGTATTTTCGGAAAGGAATCGACAAAGGTCACAACACTCAGAGAGTCGACAGATATTATTCGAATATATATTATACGCGGTAGATTTATTGGTTCTCTCGTGGTTTCCGGTCTTCTTCTTATTCTCTATTCTTTCATCAAATGCGCTTATTTGATTTATATCCAACTTCGTTATAAGCGAGGCACACCAAAAGCACCGAACTTACTTACTTCATATATATCTAATCACGCGAAATGGAAAGCTCCGTAACACGAAACGAAAGATTGATGCGAGGAGTGTGATGATAGCGAAAGCTCTTGGTATGTATATATACATATAAACCACGTCCAATGATGATTGATTTATGTGAAATTTAAACTATGATTAACGAAATTGCTCAGAACGACAATGACGACGACGACAACTAAAAACTACCATTAATAACCACTCTCATGATCGAAAAAAACCCCAAGGTCTTTTTCATCAACCCAGTAGCACATTCCATTCCTCTCTCTCTCTCTTCTTGATAAAAATATACACATTCCCGAGACTTATAATTCGCATTACTTGCGTGTCCTTTAATATAGCTATATATGTATATCTCGATATCATTCTGTATGTATATATGTTGAACAAAAAGTCTCGTATTATCGCTTTCTTATCCCGTGTAATCGAAAACCCTGAGTTGTGTATATATATACGCTAAGACCACGCAAGTATAAGACGCGCGCGTGTACAGGGAAATGGTAAAGAAAAACACACGGGAAATTCGCGCACGCAATCGCGTTTATCCACGGAAGACGACGACGACTACAATTCTTTCGCCCCCCCCCCCCCATCCCCTCCTCATGTATGTTGTTCTTTCGCGTTTCACTTTCTTTCTGCTACTCTACTGTTATACGCATTGTGGAATCATTCTACCGCAGCGTCACTTGCTCGTTGTTGTTATGTAAATTTGCATCACGTTTGTTCTCTGATGTTTTTCGTTAGCGATATATATAGAGCTTTATTTGTTTGTCTGTTTGTCTGCGCATCGACGATGTTAATTTTCGTTTCGTTGAGGGGATGGTGGTTTTTTTTTTCTGTCCATATACCTGATTTCGTGCTACGTTGGTCGAAATGATGATTCCCAGTGGGAAGTGAATAATGAATGAATCGACTGTGTGGAAAATTGTAATTATGTGATGGGACGAATGCCAAACTAATTTTGATATATATTTTGTCGAACGCGCTTGTACATGATGTTTATTCGTTACGATGGTGACGAGGAAATTCCTGCCTGGGTGAACGTGAAAATTATATTTATTGATTTCCCTTTCTTTTCTCTCTTTATTCTGCATATAATAAACATAAGATCAACCTGTAAATCACACATATATATATATATATATATATATATATATATATATAT
>JAYJLV010037204.1:0-25218 GCA_036873485.1 Torymus texanus
AGCCTTTTATAGCGAATGATTGAAAATTTAGCATCATTCGCGTTTCAGCACATACTATAACATATGGTTTGATCTTTGAGCTCTTAATAAAAGTCTCTAATTTTAAATGATTCGCCTTCAACCCTCTAATATTTACAGATAGTATAAGACTATCCTTTTTATAAAGATTCTTATTGAGAGCTTTAACATCAGGATACGTTACTTCTTCCTTTATTAGGTCTTGAAATTCTTCATTGTCGTGCTGCCCCATCAGTTCAGTTGTGTTTTTTGTTTTTCTGATAGTTGTAGTATTGGAGCACTGGCGCTGACAGATGAATTCTTAGATAATGTAGTAGGCGAACCGGTTACCGTGATGTTATAATTGCCGCTTCCTACATTACCAACGTATCTTGGTATAGTAGGCATAATCGGATAGTCTGTCATTTCTATATATCTATTGAGCTTGTTTTGAAGTATTGTGCATTTTCCAGTATCATACGCCACGTGGTTAACCTCTAACTAGGAGAGTGTCAGGGATCCGAATCACGGATTCGGCTGAAACTTTGAGATATGTTTTTGGATACCAAAATATGATGAAAGATGAAATATTAGACCCTTCGATAAGCTCGAGTTATCGACATTTTTAGTTTCATTTTAAGGGAATATTGCAAAAATGGCTCGTTTTTATTTGTTTATTATTGAGTTTAGATAAAGCATACACACAATTGTAAACAATGAAATTAAAACTAGAGTGCCACCTTTTTATTGCATTTTTCGGAATTGAAAAATATTCAATCTATCCAAAGTTATGATAGTTTAAATTTAAACAATGAAAATACATTAAAATAGACATACTCTAGTTTCCATCGATTTATAAGCGATTTTTTGACGCTTAACTTTAAGCTATCACAACTTTGGATAGATTCAATATTTTTCAATTCTGAAAAATGCAACAAAAAGGTGACACTGTCTAGTTTTAATTTAATTGTTTACAATTGTATGTATGCTTTATCTAAACTAAATAATAAACAAATAAAAATGAGCAATTTTTGCAATATTTCCTTAAAATGCAACTAAAAATGTCGATAACTCGAGTTTATCGAAGCGTTAGGGTCTAATATTTCATCTTTCATCATATTTTGGTATCCAAAAACATATCTCAAATGTTTAGCCGAATCCGTGATCCGGATCCCTGACACTCTCCTAGTAAGTTTTCAAGTAAACTTGTAACTACAGTTCCAAATGCAATATGTTGGTCCGTATTTCCAAGTTTACTTGAGTACTTAGTGATAAAATGAAAATTTATTCTTAATCAACATAAATATCTCCAACATCTATCCACAATAACCATTGAACATCATTAATAATACATATATAGCTATCTTTTTGCTTCTCTAACAACACAACTGATGTATTCTTGAAAGCAACTTACACGCCCAAAACAACAATTATATATATAATATCCCCTTCGTGGAATCGCGAATGACGGTCCGCATACCTATCGGTTAGCGACCGGTCACTCTCTCTCTCTCTCTCTCTCTCTCTCTCTCTCTCTCTCTCTCTTTTTCTCTCTCCTCGATTATCACCGCCGCATCGTGCGCGCGGACTGGTGCGCGTGGGCGCGCGAGAAAGAGAGACAGGCGACGAATCGCGAGTTGTACTACTCCCGCTGCACGCAGACATCACAGCGGCCGCAGCCAGTATCACACGCGACATCCGAGCGAGCGAAACGACTCGCAACAACGACACCTCTCTACTGGTGCATGCGTCGTGTGCCGCTGCTGTTGGCTCTGTTATAGTTATATATAGTAATAATATAGCACACGTGTGCTACATAAAGACTTATATACACTCGCGTGCGCGTGTGATGTTTTATATACATATATATACATAGTATATAAGTGTATACATGATATAATATAAACGTACGGGTGCGTGTATGCGCCGATAGTGTGCGTATACAATATACGCGTGGTGCTTACGCACGGCATATATATATCTACATACATATATACGTAAATATAGATGTAACAGACCGACGAGAGAACAAGCGAGAAAGAGAGCGAGAGAGAGAGAGAGAGAGAGATAAAGATAGATCATAGATAGAGAGCGAGTAATATATAGGAGAATATATATACTTGCTCACGTACTCTGCGGTGCGGTGTGCGCGCGCGAGGCGAATATAATATAATACGGAGCATGCGAGGAGAGCAAGAGCAAGAGAGAAAGAGCGAGAAAGATAGAGAGTACGTGTGAGAGCGCGCGCGCATGTGTGCAGAGCTGGAAGAACAGCGCCCCGAGTGACTGGCGAGTCGGACTACAGCTGCAGGGCACGACGACGACGACGACGACGACGACGACGAGGGTGACGTGAGGCGGAGGTGGAGGTGGTAGTAGTAATACCAGCAGCAGAAGCAGAACTGCTATAGGAAGTAGCGGCTGCAACGACGACGACGACGACATCGTTACTGTGTCCTGTGCCTGTGTGTCTATAGTGCGCGAGCGCGTATACATATATATATATATATATATAACGCGCGGCTCTGAGTTACAAGTCTCCGCGTGCGAGAGTCTATAATATATAATCTTGACGAAGATCTCGTGGTATACGTATATATCTATATATTGTGTGGTGCGTGTCTGACCCCCCCGCGCGCGCGGAGAGCAGCTGAGACGACGACGACGACGACGACGACGTGTACACGGCGCGCAGCGGCTGCCCGCTAAGATGGCCGACAAGGAGGAGCAGCAGCAGGCAGCGGTTAACACCGCGAGCATCGGCGGCGATAAGCAACGAGGTAGGAATGAGGCTCATGACTTGTATACATGCACTTTTATACATGCATACATACCTAACCTCGATGTCAGGAGGTGGAGTCCGATATCGAGTGGGAGGGAGTTGCGCGAAGAGGTTATGTTTGACACTGTCCCCGCGGATGATGGCCAAGTGCGTGGGTAAGATATAGGTGGGAGGTTGGGAGGCTACATTAAGGGGATGTGAGGTGTTGATCGATGTCAGGGTATATAGATGAAGCTGTTGCCTGTAGGTTCGCTATTTTTCAGCGATGTTGCTCCGGTTTTCCGCGTATTGAAATTTTCTTAGGTAAAGATTAAATCGGCTCGATGGAGCGAGGATTGACTTTGTTTACGTTTTTGACTCGAGGTCGAGGTTATTCCGGACTTGCTCCGAAAAGAAGACGACGCCGGTCAAGAGGGGAGAGGCTTCTTGGTTAGAGGAGCTTTTGGTTAGCAAAGTTTTGAGAATGTTGAGAATGTATTGTGTTATTGATTAATAGAAATTTTTGGTGAATGAAATTGGCAATTAATGATGATGAAGTTGTTTAAAATGGGTGGTTTGGGTTTGTGCATAATCACAGAATGAGAGGATGGCTAATCAATGGGTTGCATCATTGGAATGCAATGAAATAATTTCTGACAATTAATTAAAATTATTAACAAGTGAAAATTTCAACTAAACCTTAGTAACAAAGTTATTTTATACTATAAGACACTAAATCTACACACCAAATTAATATTAAGTAGCATAAACATAAAAGAAAATCAATTATTTTTTTATTTTGTTGCACTTTGACGTTGCAAATGTCAGACTCATGCTAATCATCTGTATGTAAATATTTGACTAGCTGATAATATGGTCAATAATAAACTTGTAGAAATTTACCGTAAAATCATTACTCTATTACAAAATAGATTGCAATTTTCAAATGATTGCAAGGGTTTCGAAATTGATAGTTTCCACTGAATCTAGACAAATGTTGATCAAAAAAATCTTTGAGGTTAATTGATTTCTATTCAAAATTATTCAAAATAATTTAATTAGTTTTCTTGTAATGTGTGCCTTAACTGAAACATAGTTTGTAGGTCAATGTTGCCTTTTTGTGAATGTATCACATTTTATTTTAATATTGCTAGTTTATTTAATAGCAAATTCTAATGTTATATAACAATGAAGGTTAAATAGCATAAAAAAGTAATGAATTTGATTTGTTATGATTGGTTTAACATTAGAAATAATGATAAATTCTAAAAAGCTTTCGAAAAGTGTCATGACTTGAAAGGTTTATAAATACAGCTATTAATTATACAAATTTTATCGAATGTAAATAAAAATATGTCACAAAGTGTGCAAATAGTATTTTTCACCTTGTCATTCTTACAATTTTTCTTTCAAAAGTCACATGAAATAAACATACACAGAAATTTCTAGATTGAGATCAGGGTACTAATATGATATCAAGACAAGTATTTGTAAATTTTCACTCACTCATTGTTTCTGGAATTAAAATGTATAGTAATATAAAGTTTTTGTTTGCTCTCCTCGCTTCAAAATTAATATTAAGCTTTCTTACTGCAAAAATATATGAATATCAAGGGAATATCAAAACCCATAATTACAGTCATTTATACGAGATTTCATTCATTGAACATTTCAAATTTGTATTATTGGAATGCTTTAGAATTGCCTTTTACATTTATAAATAAAGTTATTATATTAATATAAATTGATTGAACAAGAAAATTAAAATTAAATATTTTTTTCTTTATTATACTCCAACTGAACTTCAGACCCAATCTCAATCCTCAATTATTAAAAATTAAAAATTGAAAATTGATTCAGAATAACGAACAAAGTTGATACAGAAATCTGCAAATTGACCTGATTTTATTTTAAACACTGGAATATTCAACAAATTCGTTTATATACGATGCAAGAAAATAAAAAATATTTATCGACACTTTTTATTAATCTTAATAATCTTACTGTAACACTGTAACTCCAATCCGCAATTGTCAACGAAAACTCACCTGCATTCTGTAACGGCTTTTCTCGCTCCTCGTCACCGCGTCAAAATTACGTCACACACGCGAACTCGAATTGGAGCGTCGTCTCAATGGGCGGCCGAGAATTTCGCGTCGCTCGCGTACTTAATTGCGCGCGAGTGTTTGTATACATACGCGCAGAGCAAGAGAAGGAGAGAGTGAGGGACACACAGTCGTGTTCGACAGTCGGTTAAAAGGGTTTGGCTGAAAATAAAAGCACAGATCGATCGGTCGTTCTGCGTATACATATCGTCTAAGTTGGAGGGAGAAATTATTTCCGCATCAAGAGATTTAATTTCCGAAAAAATACGTTATTGAGATTTGCTAAAATAATGTCTTGTTTAATTAATAATATGTATATCCTATGAAATCGGGAAAAATTCGATACGATCGTGATTATTAGGGATTCTAGTTTATAAAATAGGTTATCCTGGGGAATAAATTTTTAATTGTAATTATTTATATCCTATTTTTTTTCTATAAATTAAATAAAAGGATTGTTTTTTATTCATATTATAAATCTGATTATTTAATGCTGTGTAAATTCAGTTATCGTTGTAATGTTGGACTCACCCTAAGTAACTGATCGAATGCAAATGTTTAAATCGATAAGGATGTACATAGGTATATTATAAAATTAAGAATTTTACTTTAATTTAATAGAATTGGATTGAAATATGTAAAGTATTTTTCAACTGCAAAAATTAACGTACATTTTTAATTTCTAAAAGCACGTGATATCGATTTTTAGCTCTTCAAAAGTGTAATTACGGTAAAAGTGCCTATTTCGGATGACGATGTATTTTTATACAGTATCCTTTTACTCTGTAAAGAATACGTGAATATTAATTAAAAACTTTATAATGACACTTCTCACAATACTTGAAAACGTAAATCATACGTATTTTCATTGGCATTGTCTATATATATATATATATATATATATATATAAACAAATTTTCCATCACTTGACTGTTAACTACCATCATTTCTCACAAACAGCGTCAAGTTCTTCAAAATTTGCATCACACACTTACGACACACCAAGTCATATTCATATTCTCTCACCTTTAACACGTCAATCTTTCAAATACACACATCATCATCATCCTCGTTCACATTAAATCCTTCGCAATTATAATAAAATAATTTTTTGTTACACGAAACGTAAACCACGAAAAAAATAAATAAATAAACGCACCATTCGTTTGCGCTTTTCTGCATTGTCGCATGCCGCTGCCGCCGCCGTTGCGACGCTTCGCGGCGGATCGATCATCGCCCCAGTATATCTCGTCTTCTTCGTTGCCGCTGCCGCCGCCGACGACGACGACAACCTCGACCCCACACTCGCGAACGCTGGCACGATTCTGGACGACGTCGTCTTCGCGGGTGTAGCTAGTGGTTATGTCCTGCGGGACCAGTTTTCTCTCCGTGAGGTAATGTCGAGAATGGTTGAGGTTAGGTGTATGGAATTGTAGAAACGTGGGGTGTGGGTGTGTTTTGATTGCCGGATATGGGTAGAAGTAAAGTTGAAGTTGAAATACAACCTACGAAAAATTAGTGTTATAGAAATTTTACAGTTTTGAGCAGTGAGAAAATATGAATTCATCAGATTATTAAATGGGGAAAGGGTGTGGAAAGTTATAAGATAATTAACGTTTTATTGGATCTGACGATTATATATAGTATAGTTACAAATAATATTATACTTGAATAAATTTTCCACATAGTAGTGATTATTTTTTTTTTAAGTTTCATGTTTTATATATCTAAAATGATGGCAAAAATTTGGTAGATTATACTTCCAAAATATTAGCATTTCGAATGATTTAGTTTATTTCGTCAATTAAAACACCGTTAAATGCGCCTTCTTACCTTTTTGAGATTATGTGTATTACTTGAAGTTAATTCAACTTATGGTAAATTTTGCTCATATGAATCATTTTCGATTATAGTGAAAGTAACATCTTACTTCATTTTCAACTTCTTCCTTTGCCATAAGTAAATATATCAATAGTTTTAGATTTCGTACCGTAGTAAAATAAAAATTGTAATTGATAGGTCCTTTCACATTTCTATGGTTTCCCGGAATAACCGAAAAAGTCCACTTTTTTTTAAAAATCGAGATAACCCTGGATTTTGTATCTTTAAATTGGCCTTTTTCATTTACCACTTTGAGCAGTAGCAAAAATATTGCCGTAAAGCTACAATTCACCCGAAACGTAACCAGATAAGTCCATTTTTCAAATTTTATGCCCGGAATAACCGGATAAGTCCATCATTTTTTTCGTTTAGCGTAGTTATAATTTATTTTATCTATTCAAATTAAATTGAATGTGAATATGATGGCTAATACATATTTATCCGTTTATTTAAAAAATTCCGATACGCTTTCAAATTATAAACATTTTAAAATTTTACCGTATTAGTACAATACAAATAAAATACAAATGTAAATTTAATAGAAATGTCAGAAAAATAGAAATTTCTTGAATCAGTTAGAAGAATTCATTGAATAATTGCTAATTTTTTAATTTATTAACCCGATTCATAATTAAATTAAAGAATACGCTCTAAAATAAACACGAACCACACTATCAGATAAGTCCACAGTTCCCGGAATAACCAGATAAGTCCATACTTTTTTGAGTTCTTACTCGTTTTGACCGCATCAGAAAATGTATAATCTGTTCAACTCAGCGTGTAAATATGTGTTTTGAATGTGTCAATTGACTAGTCAAGTATCGCCGCAACTCATCTCGTTTCTCCCGATCTTACATATAAGTTTGAACATTAAACCCCGTTTTTCTCGGAAACTCGAAAAGTGGACTTATTCGGTTATTCCGGGAAGCCACAGATTTGTATAGTAGACACATCAAAATTGTAAACAACTCCACAAATCATACAAGAGTAAAATATTTTTAACAGTAACTTTGAAATGAAAATACACATAAACCATCATAAAAACAAAAATGATTATATTGTTCGTCAAAGATTAATTTCTTGAATATTTGATAGAACATATATGAATGATTTACGACATGAATTTCTTACCTATAATCGAATAAAAATCATCAGTTACTGTAGATATTTACATACTTATACACGTGAAACAAAGGTTTTATCAGTTTACACTTACCATCACATTATCTTAAGCTTAAACCCGAAATATTTTGAATTTGTTCTGGTATGTTGTGGTATTCAATAGATTTTACCATTCTTTTCAGTTTATAGTGTTTCTATTTCAATACTGATAGGGTTACTATATTCTTAGTATAACAAATGGAAACCGAAGTCGCTTACCCATAATCCAAACTGTTCCTTTACATGAATTAAATGTATATATATATATAACATCACAACTGCGAGTGCACCACGCATCGTTACACCTCGCATTCGCAGACACGCGGTTTTTACCTTTGTAACTATATATACAATGAATTCCAAATGCTCTTTTGATGTGGAGTAGGTTGCACGTTCGCGGGCGAGAGGTCGATCGGCCTTGGGATACTTTTGTCATAGAAAACGATAACGGCTATGCGCGGAGCGCTCGCTCGACACCGGCCGTTGCGTTGCGTAACGCGTTGCTCGTGAGGAAAAGATTTTACGGGCCGATCTGTTGTTGGTGTGCAGTTTTTGTCTCTCTTTCTCTTGATGAGGTAGATTCTTGGAAGATATACGCGAAGAAGAAGAATCGAGTTTCATTTGTCTTTCCTATAGATGCTGCGATAAATAGTCGCATTGTTATAACAGAATCTTGAGGTATACTCGGAAAAAGTTTCTAAAAAAAAATGGTAAGCAGCATGAAAATTTATGTGGTTGGTTGTCTGCAGAGATATCCATTTTTATTATAATTTTAGTAGTCCTAAAATGAAAAACTTTATTTAGCAGTTATCAGTTGTAATTAGGTACATTGCAGTACCAGAATATTTTGACATCATTTGATAATAGTTCAGAGTTTTTGTAATTATATTGAATTGATCTCAAACACAATTACTGTAACAGTTTCAGTGATGAATAACTTCTGTAAAGAATTGAACTTGAAAATATCATTTTCGATTCTTGCAATAATATTTATTTGTTACTTGTGAATTACAAATAACACGAATCTCAAAATTAATCGTACATTGATACACAAAATGGGTAAAATTCTGTTTTTTTTCTTGTTATTCCGTAATACTAAATAAAATACCAAAATATTTACTATTTTTATTGAAAAAAAAAATTAAAAAATCGTTTGGAAAAAATTCCCACGTCTATGCGTATCTTTCCTGTGTAAGACATGATTACGTTAAGTATCAATGTTGCGAGTTTACCATTGTTACGACTGAGTTATCGTAACCTTTAGTAATAATAAGAAGTGACGGATCCAGAATTGAACCAGGGCCGTCAACTCAGCGAGTCAGACACTCTCTACCAAATATCCACGGCCATCTCACTGATAAAAAGTAGGAATTTTTTTCCCATACCATTTTTCTATCAATATACATTTCGATAAATAGACCAATTTTCCCAAATATGACAAATCTATCTTCCAATCAAATTACAATGCAACTTTATGCAAATCCACATTGTCAACTGTCTACAGTTTCTACAATTTCCGATCGTCCCCACGACGAAATTCCCTATCGTCCAGGACATATCGAACGAGGACGCACCCACGTGTCGACGAAAAAAAAAATTCGTTTCGACAGCTTCTTTCTCGCGCTTCCGCGTTTGGCTTTATACTCTTTTGTTCTCGGCTTTTTAACGTAGGCGCGGCTCTGCTCGCTGCTTCCGCGAATTTCGTGAATCAATGAGCGTCAGCACGCGACGCGGTTATACGGGGGTGTCATATCGTGCTACAATCTATTTCGAAAGTTAATTTTTCGTTGTTGTACATGGATAAGCAATAAAAGTTGTCGTATAGATAGAAGTGTGCAATGTCGCATTTACAAGAGAATATTGTGTTTCAGTCACAGTGGGGCCTTACAATTTTTTTTTTTTTTGCAAACGATCTTTTATTTTTATGATTGATGAAGATCTGAAACTTTTTTTATTATATATACTTTAATCCTTCAAGTATGCGTATCATGTACGATATCTTAAATTTTTTTTATCTATCATTTTATCTTAAAACCATTTGTTTAGTATTTAATAATGTGCAAATAACTGATATATAGATTTTTTAACTCATTTTATGATTATTTTCATAATTTTTTTACTAACATTGAGTTTTAAACCAGCAAAACAGATTTGATGAAAAAAAATTTTTTCTTAAATGACCTCTATTACTTTTGCATATTTTGCAATTCCATTGATATTTAATAAATATTCTTAAACATTAAGAAAGTTTATATAGCTTCTTATGTCATATCTTCCCACTCTTTCCTATACGTACCATCTTATTGTTTTTATTTATCTTTATTGCTGTGAGTAAATTTCCTATTTTTTTTTTTATTTATTTTATATTTATTTCCATATTACTAGATAGAATTACCAGAAAGGATTAAGCGGAAAAAGCTCTCACTTCTTATTATTCATATAATAAAACAAAATCCAATCATATTCCGATCAATTCCTCAACCGTTCATACTGCGCGCAATGACAAAAAACGCCGGCGGTGCGTCGACCTTAAAAGATCTTTCTCTCTCTTTCTCGCCTTGTCGGGGGCTGCTGCTGTTGCCATCCGATTCCGCGGCGCAACTTCAGTAGCCTTTCTAAAAATATACTTCAACGCGCGCGCGGTTAAAGTTTCTCTCTCTCTCTCTCTCTCTCTCTTGTAAATGAATGAAAACGCAGGCGGTGTTGCGCCGGTGTGTCGGTGGACTCAAACTTTCAAAGCCGACGCTGTCGGTGCGGAGGTCCTCCTCAAGTTGAATTTGAAATCCTTTTATTGGCAATTTCTTTGCCAACCCTTGCAGAATATTTTTGGTTGGATGAGTATTTTTAAAGAGCCTTGCACACTAAATTTTATTTGTAACTTTTCTGATTCATTAAATATTTTTTGAATAAATTTAATTGCAATAACAATTAGAAATTGTTAAATATTTATATTGTTTCCTATCCATTTTCTCATTCATAGTTTATTTTTATTTTTTTTACAAATTTTAAATGTTGCTCCGTTGTATATTATAAATTTAGTATCTTCATATGATATATGCTATATTTCATTATACAACAGTGGTAAAACATTAGTTATATACATACATTTATTGAACCGATATTAGTAGGCGAGTAAATAAAGTATCAGAAAAAATTTTTTCTTGACGTACTGAGATATTTAGTATATAAAAAATAAGCTTAGAACTTGATTTTTTTATTACCTTAAAATTATATTTTTCCAAATTTCATTGACCATTTTATTTATAAATCTTTGTTTTATTATTTTCACCTACGATATCTTGACATTGAGATAAGTTAGTCTATTTATTTCTGTCGATTTCGAATAACAATTTTCATGTCTATGTAATTTTCACTACCTACAAACTGTTAAAATATTAATTATAGAGTTGATATAAAAATTTATATTAATTTTATAATATCATAGACTCACGAACGATTTTATCCTTAATAAAATATTAATAATTAATATACACCCACCATTTTATTTATTGTGATACTTATATCTCATCGTCCTGAACGAACTACATCGAAACTAAGTAGACAAACATACTTTTATCTAACGACCCTATCACTCAAATTGATTAGAAAAAGGATATTATAAAAAAACATATTACGTTATCATGTATATAAATTAAACTACAGTGTAGAAAAATTAAGCTACAGTGTACAAAAATTAAGCTACAATGTACAAAAATTCATCCACTCATAAAAAATTCACCGAAAGTATTCAACAACCCCCGTTCAACGATTACGGGTAACGATAATTATCCGCACCGACCCTGTTTTTCCAACACTGCAAAGCTCTCGCATCAAGCGTTCTCTGTCCAGTCCGCGTGCGTTTTGTTCGGGGCGGGGGGGGGGGTGTATATACGATGAAAGCGGGAAAGGTCGCCGAGAGCTAACGACGCTGGCGTGCTTGTGTGCGCTTGGCCATCTGGCTCTGGAAGGAAGTGAATTAATTGGGCGCTCGCCGCTACGCGAGGAGTGGACTCTCCGTGGCTTTTCGATGGTTGGTTGCCAGTCGATTGTGTTCCGTGAATACTTTGTAGGCGATTAGGGTAAGTGTAAGAAAGCGACGTTAAGATCGATTGTTGAGAATGATTGTTAACAGATAAGGTCGGGACATATTTTAATCTTACGTGGTAATGCTGGATTGATGTCATCAAATGGTTACTTGAAGTTGATTCAAATCAAGGTTTCTTTAATGAATTCTTCTCTTCATTCAATATGAATAGCTTCGTTATTTCAACAAGAAGATAATGTCATTCCTAGTCAATGTTTTCGGAATTTCAAACAAATCAAACCCCAACTTATTATGTTGTATATCAATCATCTAACAAACAATTTTCGACTTTATTGTAACCACTAAGCCATTAAGGGCTTTTCAAAGTTTTTGATTTTGACACATCTTATTGAGAAGCCGTTGTGCGTTATCGATGAATCAACATTTTCTATACAAATTTCAGAAATCTTCATCGTTTTCAAGATACATTGTTTACAGTCTAGATGATTTTTTAGGTTTTTACTAAATAAAGCACCTACCGGCAAAAAAGAAAATGCTCTCGATGTCCCCGTGTTGTAAACAAACACAGAGGCGCTGCCTGTATGTCTATGCAGACGAAACCGTTCTACGTAAATGTAAACACAGATAAACCGTGGAAAGAGTATTCGATGTGGGGTGTTTGTTTAACTAATCAATATATTTATTTAATTCAAAATTATTTGCATCGAAGGTTACAAATCTTCTCCACTCATTCGCTACTCGAATTTTAGACCAACCAGCAATCGGATCAAGTCATACAATCTTCTCATTCTCCAACTACTTACCTCTCAAAATCAAATATTTTCACTTCCAGCGACAGATCGCCAAATCGAACTCTTCCCTTCTGGTCAAGTTCAGGCGCACCTTGCCTCTTTTTTTCCCTTCCCCAAAAGGCGCACCTGTCGACGACGCACTCGGTGAGTCACACAGCGCGATGTCGATTTTTCAAGGCGCTTAGCGCGTCACACTGACTGACTGGCTAACCTATAGCTGCGCCCGAATATTGATTATGGGATAGTGTGGCTGCTATCGGTACGTAGGTAGCTCGGTAGTTTTGATATCGTAGTTTATTCTTTGTCAAGAGGTGCTTTATTCCCCATTTGTTTGCTTGTTTCTTAACATGTTTCTCATTCTAATTAAGGAATGGAACATAAACGAATTGTTATACATGAGGTCCTATAAGTGTAATGGAATTACAATAAAGTAGTGTAAAAGTTTATACTTGGTATAGATACGAGAAATAAATTTCTGCTCAGATGGGCATTTGAAATAATAAAGTTTCTTTAGATTATATTCTTTGTTAATTATATTTTTTTAATACACAATTGTTCTATTAGAAAACTATTAATGAGTTGAGAATACGATTTGAATTAGACAAGATATTTGTTTTATTAAATTAAAGAAAGATTTGACAATATTTAAAAAAAAACTACTTAAATTTTTCTTTATAGCATTCTGAAATATTTATAAAGTTCAATGAAGTATTCTTAATTCATTTTTAATAAAGATGAACAGTGCATAGATTAAGCAATTGTTTACATTACTAAAAGTAAATAGATTTGACAAATTTTAGAACACAACACAGCTATAAAAAATTATATACTTCCTCACGACATAATCTATTTTCTTCATCTGCTTAAAATTGTTCAGCAATAGCTTGTCTTATTGTTTTGCGTTTTCATTGTTTCCTTCTCGCTAAGTCAAACGGTTGTAACCTACTTTCAATTTTCAAAAGTGCAAGTTGAGTAGTAACGTTACGACATAGATTTAAATACTGCATAAAAGGAGTGAAGCAATAAAGAGAAATAAATGATTCGTCAAAGGATTTTAGTTGAATTCATTGTTTACAGCTTCACTAATTTTTGATTACTGTAATCATGATTCTTATAGTGACTCCTACTATAAGTATCTTTATTGAATCAGTTGTAAGGGGAATGTTATAATACTGCTTTTCCATTGAATAAGCACACCGTAGAATTTAATTATTAAATTTAATACTGTTCGCGAATGCATATTTAAAACTTATATCTTTTGTAAACTTCTGAAATCATTTTTTTTTGTTTTGCTTTTTTATGTAAAAAATAAATAATCCGGTAACCAAGATTTAAACGAAGATGCAAAAAATATTCATGTAGGACTTGCTCGAAAATTTGTTAGTACTGTCGTCATCGTCGCTTCATGCTTTAACCGTTTTAAAACTTAGTTGGAGATTCAGTCGTGCCTGTAAAGTATTTCGACGAAAATAAAACAGCTGACTTCAAGGCTTCAAAACGGTAAATTGCTGTTCTCTGCAAAATTTTATTTTCTCGTTGTTGCACAGAAAATTATGAACTCGGTTCATTGGAAAGCTTTTAAAAGAAGAAAAATATATTTAAAATATTCATAAACAACAATTTGCAAATAGAAATAACCGAGGACATTTGACTAGATAAAATTTTGAATCTGCAAATAAATTCTTTTGGATATGATGCAATAGACTGAAGCATCTTTTAAAATAGATTTCAGAAAAATATAAGTATGAAATCATTTAAAACAGGATGCTCAGTTTTGGAAAAAAAATCAATATATTTAATAATAAAGTTTTATGAAACTTACTATACCTAAGATACGATGTTTCTTCCTAAAACTACTATTGTTGACTTTAATTGAATCTCCCGAATGGATTCCTAAACATTTACGTATAAACTATAACCTTGGATGTATTTTTGCAAATAAATGCTAACAAAAATACATAACTATTTCAATCTTCTTTCTATTAGAATTGGATAAACAGCGAATGTTCCAAATCTGCAAAACATAGAGTAAAATAGTCAACCTACCTTGAATTTCACGCATACTACACCGGTAGCCGTGCAATGTAATTGCGATTCCGCAGTCACGGTCTCTCTCCTTCTTTCTCCTCGAAATCCCGTTAACTCGTCTGTGCAATAGAGACATCCCGCACGATTATGAATTCCCGCGATAATGAGTGTGGCCGCATGCGATCAAAAAGTCGATGCTCAACCGGTTGCAATGTATCGAGGTTCGAGCTGGTGAGAGTTTCACTTTTTTATTTTTGCGTTTATTGGAGTATCGTATTTTAAAGGTTAAAGCGTTTTTGTTACTTAATATTTAAGAATTATTCATTTTTTTCTACACTTTTCTATAATTTATGCCTAATTTCACTTAGAAATTATGCCCCAATAGTCAATGTTTTGATTCATAAAAGTTACGTTACTAATCTCAAATACTCATCTTAGTGTTTGTTTACGATGTAAGAACATCGTAAACTTTCTAAATAGTGCGATCGTTTATAAAATCAATATTATGCAGATATATATATATATATATATATATATATATATAATATAGATACTATAGAGGGTTAATTAGGGTTATTCTAAAAATAAAAATAAAAATGATTAACTTAGGATTTTAAACATTCCACTCACAAAAATAAAGATTCTATCCTTTCCATTCATAAAATTAATGTATTCTCTTTCTTTGTTTCAGGTAAGCTTTGCAAAACCAATGCGACTACTTACCACACGGTGAGAAATATGCATGTATTCTATTTTTAAATGTAATAGAATTTTTATAATATTTTCATGAGAAAAAGTCGAAAATATCTATTAAAAAATAGCAGTGTTTTCTATGCAACTTTAGTAATTTCCAAGGACGAAACGCTTTATTGTAAGTTCCTCTATGTCTACCTCGTAATGGAATTGATATGTATTATCAGTAAGTGACATCATGAAAGTAATGACAGACGTCGTCCGTGGACGGTAGCGATAATAAGAAACGTATAATCGATCGCAGTGAATCCTCGTTAAAGACAATTACATCGCTTATACGTAATTTCTTCGTAGGATTCGCGCACAATTCACACTCAGTCGAGGAGCATAATTTCAAAGAAAATTTAAACAAGTTCAAGAAGATAAGGTACTCTAATGTTAGAAACTATGCAAATAAAATATAATTTGCACCAGAACCTTGTTGATGTTATTTTATACTCTAGAATAGTGTACGGAATTTTATCTTAATAAAACATAGAATTAGTTTGGTTTGATTCGAATACTACTACATTTAAGTTTATTACAGTCGTCATAAAGTCGTCACGAAACGTCATGAGTAGCTTAAAAAAGATACATGTAAATTCTCGACTAAAAATTCAGGCAGTGCGCACCAACGTCTAAACGTCGTTCGAATATTTATAAATAACGCGGCGGACTCTAAACAATTTTTCGCGACTAGAACGGTCCTTACTTCCTACTCAGTACAGAGACGTGCCAAAGTCATTAACACCTGTTAGCGGCTCAAATTCCTTGAGAACATTGATGGTCACAGCGCTGGTATCTTGTAATACTGAAAACGTTTTGAAAAAATCGTACATGTTTCCGAGCGACTTTAAAGGTTTTGGATTGTTTAATATTATCTATCTTTAATATTAAAGAAAATTTTCACTCCGCGTATGAATATTATGATTTGAATTTAACATATAAGATCAGTAAAGATGAGTTAAAACTAAACTTTAAGATTTTACTTTTGTAAAACCCATATCATTGTTTTATATTTTTATAGCAACATGCAGAAAATTCCATATATATACTGTACTTCTGTTATAGAGGAGACGATTTCCTTCAGATGTCTAAAGTAGTGCAACAAAAAGCAAATTGATTTTACTTTAAATTGTATTAATTACTATTAATGTTGCTCGTGGATTTAGTGTCTCTTAATATGTAATAATTTTATGATAAAATTTTCGTTGTTTTATAACTTTCATTAATTGTAAAAATTGCTTTGTAGAATTTCAACATGCAGCTAACTTCCGAACATAAATGTTACTGATTGCGCGCGAAATTTGAATTTATTTGAAAAAAGTCAAAAAAATTAATCGCGGGATCAAAAAGAGCGATAAAGAGATACAATAGGATATGCAGTTTTATAGTGACTTATTAATTTTTTTTGAAAATTTAGTAGATCAGAAAAGTGAAAATTTAAGTTTTTTCTTGGTGCGGAACAGGTTAATTAAGCTAATTTATAAAATTAGCTGAAAAATCTATTTCAGACTGCACTTTTGTTCAAAATATTTTAATCATGAGAAGACTAATCTATATATTTAGAAAACGGAGGTTTCAGCTAATAAATATTTTTTCTTCAAATTAATATTTTATTTATTGGAACTACTATAAATTCCAATCATAAATATTCCTCGCACTAGTCATCCGCTAATTTCTCGTACATTCCTTCTCGATGCATCTGCATGGCCAACTATATACTACCTCGCACTCTCCATTACCAGAACACAGCTTCGCAGTGTACTCGTTCAATCCTGGCCGCGTATTCTCGTACTGACCAAGCTAACCTCATCTCTTTCTCTCTCTCTCTTTCTCTCTCTTTCTCGCTCTATCTCTTCCTCTCTCTCCGCCCACAGCCGCACGCCTAGGAGGCTATCCATGTCAGCGGTATTATACAACCGGCTAGCTGTGCACCGCCGTTTTCGCAGTAAACGGGCTCTTTGAAGCCGTGGCTACGCGGTGATCGCGAGGTTCTTTGGCTGTGAAAGAACGGCCGAAGGGAGTAGCTTTGGTGCAGCAAAGATGTTTTTCTTTTAGTTGTTGCTTGAAAAATATTGCTCGACATGAATTTTATTAAAATGTTTTATCTTGGATATAATTATGGGTCTGAAGTTTGCAACGTTGGAGTGCAACGAAATAAAAAAATTTATTTTACTTCAAAGATCTACACTTATCAATTAATATTAATTTTGAGTTTAGATTTAGTGTTTTATCGTATAAAATAACTTTAGAATAAAAGTTTAGACAAAGTTTCCATTGTTTAATAATCTTAATTGATTTTAAAAATTATTTCGTTGCACTCCAATGATGTAAACTTCAGGCTCATATATAATTGATATATTTTTAATCCAATGGAAAACCATACGCTGATTGTGTTATACAAAAATAACAATGGATATGATTCTCTATTGTTTGAAAATGTACTTGCAATAAATAATACAGCCGTTTAACTCTGCGGCAGAAGAAGTGAGCATGATTCTGCAAAGGCACAATGTGAATAAACCACCTACGACTCAACAATAACCATAAGCCACATTTTCAATTTGACCTAACGCTGACTACCTAAACCCAACGCGCAATTCTCGTTCATTAAAATTACGCATTTTTCCCTACTTTCTCCTTCTTCTTTTACCGCCGACGAGTCTAGCTGTACATCCATGCATCCGTTTGCGAGTTCGCATCTCATCAGCGGTGTATAATGGGAAGGCGTACGCGGGAAAACAACAGCGGCGGTGGCGCGCATCATAACCATAACCTTAAACTCCCCGTGGTGACAGCCTGATAGGCCGCGAGGCGTGTAACGAACGCGCGTACATTCGCGAAATTTCGTTGCGTTTCCGGCTTCTTCTTGTACGTACGATACTTTGTTCGTGAGTACGGGACGTGTTAGATGGCGTAGGGTTAAGCTTTTATATAGTTTTTTAATTGTACGTGTTGGGGTTATGTTTTTGCAATGCTTGTTTTTTTAAGCGGCTTGACATCTAGAGCCATACATTCATTTTATCCTACAGTTAAAATTATATTAGATGTGATAACTTACAAATTAATTTTAGTAAGTTTTATCTTTTTTGCGTCCTTTTTTATTATAACATTGTAATTTCACTCGAATACTTTATTAAATAATATCGCCTAAACTTTATCACATGATGAAAACGTTATATCCATGTTCTTCCAATTTCGTTTAAGGAATGTTAATAGAACTTTACAATTAAGCTTACATTAATGTTATGATGATAATAACATAAAACAATACGCCCTATGTCAGAAGTAGAACCATCAATCTATTTAACGTGACATAATTTATTCAAGTCTCCCTGGTGGAAATCCAATATATGTTCTACCTATTAAATGGTCATTTAAATTAGGGACTGGCCATAAAATGGTCATTTCGCTTATCTAGTTTTTGGCCCTCGATGAAACGCTTTTTCTCCTAATATTCGAACATTTAATAGATTGAAAAATAGAATGAGTTTATCTATTTAACAGGTATTAGTGTTGGCCAGTTTGTTTAGTGAATAAATGACCAGTAAAAGCCTTGTTATAATGGAGAAGAGTGAGAGACACAGAAAATAATGACAATAAAGACATTTTTCAGTAAATGCTTTTTTGACCTTATGTTGTTTATATTTTAGTAAGCTATCAGCTAAAGTTGGATATCTTCCAATTTAATGTCAAATTCGTTAAAAAAATTAAACAGAAAATTTTGAGGTTATGGAATTCTAGTCCCAATCTATTAAATGTGAGAATAATAGGAGAAAAAGCGTTTCATCGCAGGCAATTAACTGGCCATTTTTCATACCCATTGACTAGGATTCTGGCCATTTCACGATAGACGAATTTCTATCAGGGTTATAATAAAAGGAAATGTTATAATTTCTTATAAAACAGTACTAAAAATTTTTGAGGAAAAATTTCTTCGAAGTGATTCTTTGGATTTCTCTGTATACGATTAACTTATGGCTTGAATTCATCGGCTAGTGTGCTAAAAAGAAATCGGATTAGAAGGCCGCGCGGCAGTAAAGTGCTTCGCGTTATTTCGATCATTCGAATGGCTTCGGATCGTTCATATCTAGCGCGAGAGGCGCGAACGATAAGGGCGTAAATTTGATTTTGGAATTTGGAATGCGCAATAATTGACAAGTTCGCTTCTTATCTGTCTTCTGAGTCGATTTGGCAATGCGGCGTTCAAGCGAGAAGTTCAGGAAGTGGTTAGTACGTTAGGGATATAGTTAGAAGTTTCTTTGTTGTGATAACTTGAAACTAGCTGTATACCATCAATTATTCATAACCTAAAAATATTTACTGGTTTCTATTAGGAAATTTTTCTGTCGATGCTTTGTTACTTAAGTAATACGTAAGAAATATTTTTTAACTAAAATGGATCGTTTCTTTTTACGGTGCACAAATACAATTACTGTTTAAAACAAAGTCGGCATTTTATTAAATGTATTGATCAATAATCCAATAACCATTGTTTATCTTAAAAACTTTATCTTATCTATGTAATTTTTACATTTGTTACATGTATTTCAGTTCATTATTATTTTTACCTTATAACAAGTGCTTTTAAACAGAAACAGTGTAATGTGATCGATAGTTGCAAAATGCACCAAATGTTAAATAATTGAAGGTCATTGAAGGACAAAAAGACCGCAGGTGCAGGAATGCAAGTTGACCTAAACACCGTAGCGTATAATATAGTGTATTTGAGAATTCATTGCCGCGGCCGCGCATTCTTGACCTGCTCGTGCGGCATACCAAATTGTGGCATTTCTCTGGCGAAAAAATGGTCCTCTTGTGGCAAAAAAAGAACTTAATCTAAACAAACTTAAGGAAAAATTTACTTGAGATAGAGGGAGGGGGGGGGGGTATCATTGACGTTTCATAGATAAATGTTGCTGATTATAGCCACTTCATTTCTGGCAAATGTAATTCCAGTGTCATCGATGATTCAGATAAAATAATGAATTGGCCAAATTTTGTAAAAATAGAGTTTATTTTGATAGTTATAGAAATAAAAATTTAAAGTAATTCTTATGAACAGCGGATTTTATTAATCAATTTTTGTTAAGATTATAACATTTTCTAGAATTTTGAATTCACAGTTATTGAATTGCTAGAAAATTATTATTTACTATCAATTTTTTTTTCACATTGTACATAATCAAATATTTTTTTACATGATCAATATGAGTTATTCCCAAAATTATTTCCCTTTTATTCACGAAAAATGATGGTAAAAGGTCCAAAATTGAATCCGTTCATATATATACAGTATTTTGTAAATTTCAAGCTCAACTTCAAACTCATGTAGCTTTTGAAGGAATCAACATTTTCTAATTCTGAGAAAAGATCTGAAAACCCCTCACTCTCTAGTTTCCTTTTTTTTACTTTTGAACTTAATATTGACTTGGTATCGCTGGAATTATGCAGGACCAATCTAAAGATATTTTTAATTATTTTAAAAAAATCGCATTGTTCTACGCAAAGAATGATACCATCAAATCGAAGGTGTACTTATTTTGTTAACATTCAGAAAGAAAAATTGTTTTATTTTTTTTCCAGACGTAAAAAGGACGTAATTTTGAAAAAGCTCATACAGCTAAGTAAATTCATAAAACAAAAAGAAACGTATTGATATCCGTTTTTGAGTAATCATCTATTAACAGAAGTAGACTAGTCAGTCGAATAAAAGCGGACAGTTAACTTTACAGCGATATAAAAAAAATATCATTAGTTGATAAGTACAGCTAAGTCAATTTGGAAGTAACACTTGTACGTGTAACACACCAGTGATAGTAAAAATCCTATTTATAGGTTAAGGTCAACATTTTCATTGGAATCATTGATTTCTATTAATCCAATTGAGCGTTTCATAAAAATTGTTCATTTCGCAATGAAGGTAACCGATGAAAACAATATTCTCGAAATATCAATAAAAACTGTGTCTTAGTATATAGAGGATGTATACTCAAGGAAGCTCTCCACGCTCGTGCTCTGCTTGCGAACCACATAAGCAACAATTGCAACTCGTTACGGAGTTAATGTAAGACCGCATCTTTTCTATCCAATGTACATACACTCGCGAGAAACCGATTTTTCATATGAATAAATTAGAGAAAGAAGGAGAGAATCCACACGTGGTTGCAATTAAGAGGCGTCTTAACGAGGGGAGCAGTGGCCGAATCCGAGCTCGTGGTTAGCGTAAAGCTATGCACAGTCCGAGTTTCCTTCCTGCTTTCGCTCACCGTTCTGGCCGTTTTTGGACGCTCAAGGTTATTAACATTGCCAACGGCTAATGTTGAGATGCATGTTCTTTGTAACGGTAGAAATTTTGCTCTGAAACTTCTTTTTATTAAGTTCATTGTTATTTTGAGGTTAAATTCTTGTATAGTTATATGAAATCCAATGTGTTAGATAGGTTTAACTAACTAAGATCTCAAATTCTTACAGTATATTTCTAAGTTTCACTTGATAAATTAGCTGTCATTGGTATATATCAGCTCTAATAAATTTCAAACAGTAAATCTACCTTACTACTCTAGTTTTAATTTTTACAGATACAAATGATAGAAGTGTTAATATTCTATAAAATAACAATTGGTCGGATATACATTTAACATTATTCTGCTAATTCCGTAATATTTTCTATTACTACTCTTTGTAAATTACAAGCTAAATTCAAACATGTGTCACTCGCTATTTCATTTGATTTTATCTCCAAATAATAAGATAATTAGACAAATTTCAAATAATTTTTATTTTTATATACTCTCTTTTATTGTATTCATTTTTAAATAGCCAAGTTTGAAACTTAAATCTTAAAAAGATTCATCATAACAAATTTAAGAGGCTACTATGCAAACCAGTCGAATTCAATCTTTAAACGATTCACAAAAGAAAAAAAATCAGTGTTGGCTATATATGAACCCACACTGAAAAAAAATATTGTGCTACCGGGAATACTAAATTTAGGATACTTATTCCTTTAACCAAAATTGAGTTGTGGCGCTTTATACGCAAAGTTTTTGCAGCTATGTGAGCAATGTTGATGCCTGAACCATCTAATCTTTTGGAAGCGAAACCAAAATAACTATATACTATTGTAGTTATTCAATATCGGTATAAAACTAACAGTTATACTTTTATTCCTGTCAGAACAAGAATATTTCCAGATTTCATATCCTTTTTCCGTACATGCAAAAAACCATCTCCACACTGTAGAACACAAACAACCACATCGTGCGTCGCGAAATTTAAAATCGACAGCACTACCAACTGTCAAAAGCTGGTCACTGTCGGTAACACCACACTGACGCGCTAATTATTTTTGCACCGTTGCGCAATACCCACGATAATTGAAGGCGCTGGTTTCGTTCGGCAGATTAATTAGAACGCGCTCGCACAACTCCGGTTCTCTCTCTCTCTCTCTCTCTCTCTTTTCAATGCGCGTCCCGCGACGATAAGATTAGATTGACGCGTATTTTTTCCGTCGCGAGGTATTCCGTCCGGTATACATTGCGCAACGCGGCTCTTTTTGACTTGGAAATGATGCGCGTACGCGTGCACAAGATGTCTCTCACGTTGTGTTTCGAATTATTAGCGTTTTTGCGTTGTGCGCATTCGAGACGTGTTTGGGGATACTTTGTTTGGTATTTTTACTTTTGTGGGTTAATATTGTTAGTTGTTTGATTTTAAAAATTGTGTTTTTTTTTTAAATGAATGATGAAAATAAAGTTATTGTTCTTATCAGAGATATTACTGGTGTTCTAGAGATTACTATAATATTAGCGATGTAGGAGGATATATTTAAATCTTCGCTGTTCCATTACTGTATACTTTTATAATTTTATATAATCTTTTGCCAAATTTTGATGATTAAGAATTAAACATATATCAGAGTATCGATGGATATTCTTTTAATATCAACTTAAATGTTCTAAATCGTAAGTGTCTTTTACGATCAGCTTGCAAACATAAATTTCACTTGAAATCATAAAACATGCCTTCTTACATTCCATGCTTTCCTAAAATATTCAACGTCGCAAACCTTAATTTTTACAATTAACAAATTCAGCAAACACTTTAATTTCATTAACTTCAATCTCTGCCTCATCACACTATACAACGTCATAAACTGATCAACAATACACGATTCGAAGTAAATATTATACCATTAAACGAAATACACACTGCATTACGATACTCTCATTCCAGGTGAAATTTAAAAATCAAATCTACACCTCACGACTCACTTCTAGCTTTCGTCGGTCGTATCTACCATCGTCTAAATTCGATTCGCAAAAGCAGCACAGCGAAGCGACTCTAATTCGGCCCATTGTTCGCGCCTCGGTATGTGTATGTGTGTCTATTCTCGAATCGCGGTGGCATCCGCGCAACGTCTCCAGAATGTGCACACACGAAAAGGAGAGACAGAGAGAGAAAGAGAGACTATAGAGATAAGCAAGTTTCTTTTATCGCTGTACTCGAAATAATGGTTGCCTTCAGCAGGTGTCGGATATGAAATATTGGATATGTGTGTGTCGGGGAGAAAAAATGTTTGCGAAAGGATGTTTAAAGCGGATGCGAATTGTCGGCTTATTTGTGAAAGCGATCGGAAAACAGTGTATTTGTCATTTTTTCAATATATTAGTAACTTTTGTACTTTATTTTACGCTGTTTAAGTAGTATTCATTGTAACAGTGTCTAAATAGGTAACTTATAAAATTACAAAAGCAACATTATCTTTTTTCCAATTAAAAAAATATTATTCTGATATTTGCAATGAAAAAAAAGACTAATGCGTGCTTTTCGTAACTCACTTCATCACCATTCAGGATTTATTAATTTTAAAGAATAATATTCAAGTTCAAAAAGTGGTTTTAATACCTACCATTTTATAGCATTCACATAAAAAAGAAAATGAAAGAAACGTTGCAACAACGTCACGTCGACAGAATACACGTAAGACGCTACAAAAAAAGCTTGAGAAAGACACTGCTTATTTATCAGCATCATTGTACGCCAAAATAAAATGCAAATGTCGCTTTGGTACACATGCCTAATGTATCAGCGCGCCGCGGCCACAGCACATCCCCTTTTGCTGCGCTCGTCAAAAAGATACCACACCTCGAGAGAAAATAAAACAGAAAGAGTCGACGTCGTATTTGCATATACTCGACAATTTCTTTACCACGCGAGTACAAAGTGCGTGTTGTTATGTCTTATTTCTCTCCGACTCGTTGTCTCTGAAGGGTTAATTTTAATCCGGTACCGACGAAACCTTTCCAACAATGGCGGCTTTTCGATAATAATTGTCAAATCGTTGTGAAAAATGTTGATGCACTTGTCGAGAGTGTTGCGCTTGACGTTAAAATGTCTTCTGTTTTATATATCAAATGCAGACTATCACTATATTGTGGTAGACGGAGACTCAATTATCCCAGTTTCATTCGTACCGGTAATCAAGTGAATGTTGTTTATAATTTTTTTTTATTTTAAGATTGGCATCCCTGGTAGAAAATAAACCAACCAAAATGGCTTGTCTACTAACAGTTGGCCAATTATTTTGGCCAACGAATAACAAAAATATTGACCAACAGTTTGCCAACGGTTCGTGAACTATTAATAATTACACATTTAATAACTGATGAAAGAAAAACAGTAACAAATAAGAAATGTATAGATATGTAA
>JAYJLV010037214.1:0-25211 GCA_036873485.1 Torymus texanus
GATCTTACACACGCACACACACACTATTATATATATATATATATATATATATATATATAGCTAACTTCCGTCGATATATAAGAGAGGCGCGCCGACGACGCGTCGATATATTATATCCGCGCTCGATCATTCGACCTGACAATCCGCAAGATGGAGAAAGTGGAAGATATATATATATATATATATATATATATACACACACACACAAGTATGTACGTGTATGTAGGAGAGAAGAGCTTTGCATCCGACAGTTGAAATCTTATTCCATACGAGCTTAAGGGTCGAAGAGGGGATACTACTACTACAACAACTGGTGTTGTTGGATACTTCGAGTGGCAGTGGTCGGTTTCTGAGACGAGAGATATTCGAGTGGATGTGTGTGTGTATATATCCGTGTGTTATTTGTACGTTTTTTTTCGGAACGAAGAAATATGATGTTGTTGGAATTAAATTGATGACAAAGGAAGATGGATTGAAATTTTGGATTTCAATGGAGGACTTAGGGGAGGGACGAGCGATTTACTGAAGGGTGTGGAGACAACGTTGTCATTTATTTACTTTTAATACAAACATTTATACTGAATTGTAACTTTGTTTTTACATACATTACGACATGAAAAGTTGATGGCATTAATAATAAATGTTATTATTTCATCTATTAGTGAAAATTACAGTGTATAGATAAATGCGCACTACGTATATTTGGAGGAAATTGTTTTACAAATAAAGCTTGAAACTTCAACTATACATCGTATCATAATAATTAACCGTCAAATCATTCGAACCACTAATAACCTTACTTCAACACCCATACCCATACTACCAACCATAACCTCTAAAAAAAAGCTCAACCACACTGCCTCTCTTCACTTCAAATATATTCAGCATTCACAGAGAAACATTCATCCATCTCCCAACGATACTACCCTGTGCAACAACCGCGAGCGTCTTCAAACCACTTCTTGAACCATCACGGCGAGGCAAACCCTGAAACCTTGCCATCTGAAATAACGAATCCACACACCCTCATCCCCTCCCTTCCTCTTTCACCCCGGCGGAAAAGCCCGAACAGCACGCGGTTCCTGGGAGGATGAGAAGGCGGAGGAGGAAGAGGAGGACTATCGACCGGCGCATTGCTCCCAGTCCCCCTCTACTACCACTGCCGTTAACTGCTGCTGCTACTGCTGTCTCCAGGCTCACTTGCGTGAAGCTATACTACCCCTTGCTACGTGAACGTCCCTTTCTTTTTTTTTTTATTTTCATCTCCAACCTCACAACCATCCACGTTGTCTATTAGCCTGATGAGTATACACATGCGTGTGTGTATGTAGTCTAAAGAGGGTGAACACGAGTTTATAGCGCGAAATGGTTTAGAACAAGAGCGTGTGATTCTTAATTAATTGTGGAGAGGCGTGCGTGCGAGTTTATACACGCTACGTGTATAATAAGATGTGTGTAGATACCATATAGAATACGTCGTAATAAAAACTAGCGTAAAGATAAGCGACCAAGGGATATATATATACATGCGAGCAGAAATTTTTACAATCTCATTCTCCCCCCGTTGTTATATGTACTTTCGTATCGGCCGTCGTGTTGTGTAGGTGAAAGTTCTATTGGTTAATAAATTCACCGACATATATACACACACACGTGTATATAATACTTATACGAGAGATGGCATATCATCGGTAGCCTTTCGGCACCTTAGCAGGGAGTACACGCGTTATAAATCAACACACACACACACAAGCGTGCGTACACGCCTTGACGTCTTGTTTCGCACGTTCTGAAGTAACGATCCACACGCACACACTTATATATATACAGTATAACATATAGGTATATATGCGTATAGATATATATATACTTGTATATACTCGCTCGATAACTCGCCCGCTCGCGCGCGCGTTTTCTGGAGTGTGCGTGATGTTGTGCGGATTTCAAGTGTCGTTGTATTAGTAGAGTGTATGTATGTAGTTGTCGTCGTCGTTGTTGTTGTTGTTGTTGGTGTGTTGTTGGCAAAGGACTGCGACGACGACGAGAGCCTATACGGGAATTCGAAGAATGCGACGGGTGGAAGGTGGGAGTAGGATGATCCTTGTTTCGGGATTCGTATATAAATAAGAAAATAGGGCAATAGGAGTGGCGTGGAGGTATAGCGTATGCTTATGCCTGTGTTTTTTCTTCTATTTTGCATATATAATATAGGTATAGGGTAGCAGATGGGCGCGGGTTATGTACGCAGTTTTAAAGAAAAAAATCTCTGTTTATGTTATACCTGATTGATAAACAAAAAAAGGTTCCTTTTTCCGATACTTGTTAGACACTTATGTGTCAGGTTTATTTAACGGTTTGAATGCATGCGTACACACGGTTAAAAAATCGTGCGTAAAATCAATCGAAACAAATTTCATGTATATAGCTGATATAAAGAAAAAAATGCTCAAAGCAATATAGAGAATAGAATAACTTCCAACGCTATATATATTATACGCTAGACATCCATTCTTCCTAAGTAGTAAAGTCCTGGCTTAAGACAGACCGGCTCGCCGGCCCTATACTACTACTACTACTACACGTTAAGCATCGAATCTCACCACTGTTTCTTCTCTCGATTTCTCAATATCATACACGTGCATCAATTCGATCCCCTACCTAAATTATAATAGCAGCAACGTACAAATTTCCGCGATCGCACGTATAAATCTATACACAAAACTTCCCCTACCTCAAATTTCATCATTCGACGCCGTGTATAATAATAATAATTTACAACATACTCAAGCCAGCTGGATATCTATCGAAAAAAATCTATATATACATCGTAGCTCGGCGGAAAGAACGAGATGCTGCTGCTACTTCTTCTCCTACACCCTCTTTTCCAAACTAACGATTTTCCCTGTGCCGCGCCCGGCGACATATCCGCTTTAACCAACCCACACCCGTGTATGTATATATACATCGCCCAGCCCTTACTCACACGTATACGTGTGTGTGTGTGTGTGTGTATATATATATATATATATATATATATATAATATTCACCGCTACTACACCACTACTACTAGTATACTACCACACGAAAAAAAAACAATGACGGAGCACTTTCGGTTTCCTCGGAGCGTATGCGTGCAGTTAAAAAAAAAGAACGATATGGGGCAGTAGCATCGTTCGCTCGTGAGTATTATAAGAGTATATCGATCGGTTATATACACGCGCACGCACAAGAACGCGCGATAATGAAATAGGCGCCCCTGCGGCGGTATATAGTATAGAAGCAGCAAGGTCCCTTTGGGTGTGCGCTCTCACTCGTGCGATTTATTATTTTTCTTAGGATCTGTGTCGTCGTCGTCTCCCGCGGGTGATGTTTTCTCGCTTCTTAAGAGAGAAAAAGAGATAGCGTGTATCTCTTTTCTTTTCTTTTTTTTTTAGGGCGCGGTTGAGACGACGGCAGACTCTGAACAATCAAAGAATTGCTGTCTATTGATTTCGAAGGCTAGATTTTCTTCTTTTCTTTTGGGTATTATGGTATTACAAAGATGATGATGATTATTATGGTGTTGTATAGTGTCCCGTAGGGAAAGGGGAATATTATCGTTTCATTCTTTACCAGTAGCCGTTATGAATATAATACGCGTCGCTCTGTTTTTAAAAAAAAAGTACAATATTCTTTTTTTTTGGAGCGACCATCCGTTGCAAGTTTTTTCATTTTCGAAATTCGCCAGAGGCGGTTAGACACCGATTCTGTTTTTTTTTTTCATCGCCCATTCATATATACACACATACACACACATATGTATAAAGAATAAACATATACATATATATGTATATACGTGAATGACGCGGTATTATGAAAAAAGTTTCGCGCGACGAAAATTCCTGGCACAAACCACACGAGAACTACAAAACACGTTATGCTCGTCTCGAGATTTCACAATATACGTCTATAATAAAAACAGAAACGGACGCGCGGGCGTAAACCTTTACCTCCGTTCACGCGCGTGTGTGTGTGTGAGAAAAAAAAAGAAAAACAACAAAATCACGCTAGTGTCGCGTGGATTGAGGCGCCGCTGTGCGTTGTCGTCGTCGCGGTCGACGAACGAGCGACGCGTTGTCGTTAAACCATGCGAACGTCGCGACGAAGAAGAAATGAACCTCTGCTGTTCAGTTCCCGAGAATCTCATCTCTGCTACTGCTACTGCTACTGGCTACTGGCCAGACAGCGAAAATCGATTTTAAGCTAAGGAGTCAGGGAGGGAAAAGAGCTTGGAAAGTGGCTTTTCTTAGATATATATAAGTTCTTAGAGAGATTTTTAGCTAACGAATTCTCTTGCGAACAGGTCATTATTTTACGCGAGGGGCGGGGGTTTCAATCGTGTCTGTGTGTCTGTGTGTATGCGTGTGTGTGTGTGTGTGGATGTAATGATGATGGCGTGTTTGATTTGAGAACGAGAGTGTAAGAGGGAAAGGGAATGGGAAGAGATTGCAGGGGTCCTACGGGATTAACGATAAACGAATAAATTGTATAACGGAGGTAAAATAAACGAGTAATGGTCTTTGTTTAATAACGACAGAAGCGTGATGTACCGTAAAAATTGGAAAATTAAAGTTTTTTAAAAATTAAAGCTGGGTGATACTAGTAAACGTCGTGAGTAATTAAAAGAAAACCAGTATATTCGTAACCGCTCTTGATCTCAATCACACGATCCATTTGCAAAAAAATAAGAGAAACCATGTTCGGGGCCACGTTAATCTCATTAAGTCATCGCGCAAGAACGACAACGTGCATAAGACATACGTACATATATATAACCACACCAAGTGGCATTTTCCTCTCAGCATTTGCTTTTGGTTTGTTTGCCTTTCGGACGGATCGTATTGTCGTGAAAACGCGTGTCTCTCTCTCTCTCTCTCACGTCTCGTTTAAGCAAAAACGACTTGGCTGGCATACGCGTCAAAGCTCGCGCGGCGCCTTCTCAAAAGCTATATCGTCTTTTCGTATTTCATCGGGTTGTTTGAGTATATACCGCGGTTACTTGACACGTATAGGAATAGGAGAGGTGATTCGAATTCTGCTGTTGTTTTGATGTAGGGAATATATATGGTAATGAGATTATGGTTGTTGTTTTTGTGGAGATTTCGATGTCGCAGGAAATGTTTGCGGTGGGTATATGCGTTGGTTCATATTGCGAATTTTCGAAAATATATACGGACGAATGAGAAATTTAAGGTAAATACAAGTAAATAACGTGCTTTGAGGTTGAATTTGGCAGAGTTTATAGGTTAGTGGATGCTGCGAAATTGTATTCAAAGTTCATTTGTCTTATTATAAATATACTTGATATATACTTAATAATAAATTATAGTATAGTCTGTTCTAAATTTAAGAAAACAATGTTGAATTGACCCTCAACGTCTGTTATTCGAGATTCTTGCAGTCTCATAAATAGGATTTATCAATAACAAATGTTCTTCTACTTAAAATAGTATAATTATATACTTACAAAAGTAGCTATTAAATAAAATAAATTATCTTTAAATCATACACTTTTACTGTGAACAATAGAAAAGAATGTAAGACTATTCTCCGCTATACTCAGACGTATAACTTAACAACTCGTCTTAGACTATTCAACCTTGCCCTCCCCCGGAACTTACC
Organism: Torymus texanus; assembly: GCA_036873485.1. NCBI lineage: Eukaryota > Metazoa > Arthropoda > Insecta > Hymenoptera > Torymidae > Torymus > Torymus texanus. The sequence goes on from JAYJLV010037214.1 coordinate 5,663, forward strand.
TCGGCTAATTTTTATTCAAATCCCATTCCAACTTCTTTCACATGAATTTATTCGTTTTTCCAACCATCCAAAAAATAAAATAAAATGAAAAAACCGGAACTTTTTTTCATAACACCCCTACTAAAGAATAGAATTCAACCCACACACGTGATTCTCCCCCTCACAAAAAAAGGGTGTAATCATCGCTACCACCTCAACCATACCCACGTAAAGCCTCAAAGAGCAGCATCGCGTGTAATAGAAAAAAAAAAAAAAAAAAAAAAAAAAAAATAGTAAAAATGAAAGTCGTTTTCCCGCTCGAGTTTGCGCGACAATATGTCAACGCGCGCCGGCAGCAAAGAGCGTTGCAGAAATATAAATTGAATTTCTCCCCTGGCGCATAGCAGCAGCGGCAGCGGCAGCAGTACTTTATTTTCTAAAAATGACGCGAAAAAAGGGGGAGAGAGAGAGAAAGAGAGAGAGGGAGAGAGAAGAAGGCGACTCGGGCGCAAGGTAACGAGGAATAAAAAACGTGACGTATTTAGGTCAGAAGGTACAAAGCTACCTGCTGCCGTCGCCGCTGCCGCCGCTCGCGTCTATTCTCCATATATTAGGTTACAGCTCGCGCTCTCCTCTCACGTATATATATACATATATATACATATATATGTATATATACATATACACGTGGAGTCGAACGAGAGCACAGTGCACACGTACATACATACATACATACATACACGTATATAGATGTAGAGAGAGAGAGAGGGAGAAGTATATAGACACACGAGCGAGCCGCGCGCGCGTTGGCACGACGCACATTGTTCGAGCGCGGCCGCACGCTATCGATTGTCGCTGCTCCGCTCGTGTATGTGTACGTGTGTATATGTAGATAAACCGGTGCACGACTTTGCACTAGTGACCAGCTCGGCCACTAGTCGAAATGACGATTCGGCGGACTGTTTTAACAATGTATGTGTTTTATGTATAGGTATAGATGTACTGGTTGGCAAAGTTTTCGATTTCAAATACTTAATTGTATGTACGTATTTAAACGTACGAATTTTTATAGTTATAGTTGAATATAATGATTCTTTTTCTGCTACTAGAAAACGGAATCCCCGATAAATGAAAAACTACGAGTTTTAGAAATGACCTGCGGCTACGTTTGTATACATAGATGCTCACGCACGTCGTGTAATAAACTTGTAATAAAGTATATTGAGCTAATCCATCTTTTAAACGGTTTGACCACGTAGGGATACATACAATACCCTTATAAACACTGTGAAGGTGTAATAAAAAATTAATGAGGGCCACTCAGGTACAGGTTCTGGTTTATTACCCCTTACAAGCTTTTGTATACCTGTAACCATAAAATTATCCATCGGTTTTGGACCTATAATACTTCATACCTACAGCATTCCCATAAAAGGAAAATTATTAATCTGTTTGCACCTCGGTTGTCATACCTGCTTCTTACCCCAACTCCAAAATAAAAGGTTCTATATTACTATATAGTAGAAACATAATTATTAGATTCTGATTGACAATATGTAAAATTATCGACAGATGGACATTATTGCATCGTTGAATTTATATATTCACGGTGATTTTTCTTTTGCGCATTATACATACATAGGCGACTAATCTACAACGCTCTTAGATAACAAGCACACCGCGCATGTTTATACGTACATTATACTTACTTTTTTTCACGAGGCAGTAAAAAAGCAACTCCACGTGCTCATGCTGCGCGCTTTATATTACAATCCATCGACGGTTTTATCAGAACGTAATAAATAATAGGCGGAGAGGCGGCTGGAACTGCGATACGATTAAATAGTATAGCTGTGTGATTTCCGACACACATTACACACACGTATATGGAAGAAGGATTGCAAGTGTATATAGAGTACATATATACATATAGCGAATGGTAATTCAATTTGCTTAGAAACGACCGCGAGTCGAAATTAATTTTTAAAAACAAACCGACGTAACGCAACGTTCTAAGTGGAAAAACATTACGAGTATAGTCGTATATATCTATGGTAGAAAGAGAAAGAGAGGAAAAGTCTAACTAGAAATTGAAAACGGTTATTGCACGAGTATTCGCCAGGTACGAGAGTAGGTAGAGTAGGAAAAACGCTAATTGCACTACACTGGTTATAGAGATTCTGCTTGAAATAAAATTGGCTTATAATTCGAGTGATATCACACGAGCTCTTGGAATTCTACGCGTTACAACGTGTATAGAACTTGGAATGAAATTTTCGAAAAGGCAAAGTTGTCACCGTGCAATTGAATTTTCAAAGTTTTTAGTATACGTGTATAGGGAATAATTGATTACTGTTTCCGCGTATAATATTAAAATTTTCGGGAATCGCGTTAACAGAATGAATGTATAATACAAGGGTGTATGAGGCTAAATCTATAAAATAGTTTTCTCTGCAATTAACCTCCAAACTACCGAAAAAAACAACATGCGCTATTCCCATAATTATTCGCACAGTTTTATACGCACAATTTAAAACACACATACCACGATCGCATAGAACCGTAACAAATTAAACTCCATAAAATCACATCTCTTTCGGAAGAACCATCACGCCATTCCATATTATAATCCATTCCACTTGCTGAAAAATCAGCCCGTTATATACACTTCCATGCGCTCGCTTTATCCGCTTCGCACTGCCTCGCGTATACGCGGCACATTAACTTTATCGCCTTTCAGCCTTAACGCTGCCATGGTTTAATTTTCGCACGGTAGTATATTTATGCCCGTCGTAATTCTCCGCATGCGACGGCGACGGAATTTTTCATGACGTATATCGTTTAGAAAAATGCTTATACTTTCCCTTTGTTTTTTTGAAAACCTTTCATGAAAACAGCTCGCGACGTGGTGTTGTGTACGGTTTTTTTTTCAAATAGAAAGAGCTGAAAACGTGTGTATATATATAGAGGTAACGAGCAATCGAAGGAACGATTGAATTAGGCTTGTATAATGGAGAACGGGCTTGAAGAATGGCCAATTATTGAACGTAGAGGCGAATTATTGGGCGCGACGACACATAGGCTTTTACTGTTTACCGAGGGAACCGAGGGAAGGCTTGAATGGACGTTCGATTTCCCCACTTATTTCTCGCATCGTCGAGTCACGAGTGAGAGAGAAAAAATGTGCAGGCATATAACGGCTCGTGTCAAGCATTCGTTGCATGAATTTCGCGGCTTACTGCGTGTTTGGTTGTAATATTACAGTATGTGTTGTATATATACATATACGTGTTTTCTAAACTTTTTTTCCATCAAAGTCAGGCACTTTTATTAAACCATTGTTTTACCATTTAGTGAAACTCTAATTTCACTTTTTTCAAAGTATATATATATGCACTGAAAAAATAATGCGCCTTCAAGTACATTACATTGAAAAAAAATAAATTGAGAGAGTATGAATGTAATATAAGGTGATATTATAATACATTGTAATTAATGTTACTCACAGCAACTCACATAGTCACGTATTTATTGCTCTAATAGTATTACCACCCGTCCTCTGCATTTACATTCGCTAGTTTGACAAACGATGTCTATATATACTCGCGTTGTTAATGGCACAGACAAGACTTCATCTTCGCCTTGGCGTATAATATAATATACGTATAATACACGTTGCAAATACGGGCAGAGACACAAGATGAATTATCACTTATAGTTTTTCTTCATATTTTATATGCACCTAAGATACACTTATGATACATAATATATAAATTTAATCATCGTTGTATAACATTATTTCGATCGACTCAATGATACCGAGATTGATTGGCAGAAATGTAGGAAAAGATATACGCGTGTATATATGCACGGTCACTTTTATTCATTACTAGTATCTAGTAGTATATGTATTCTAGTGTAGAGGGTTGAAATAAGATTGTAATAATTGATAGGAGAGAGAACGAGCTTATATATCGATTTCCGTAGACACAGGTTGGAAAACAAATGAGACACGCGTGCGCGCGCGCGCGCTGCGAGTTATTTAGTTATTGATTTTTCGGACTAGTTGTTGTTGCGCGCGCGCTCGCGAATATAACGGCGCCAGTTTGAAAGTTTTGCGAGAGCTCGTAATATACCTACGCGTGTTACAAAGACTTTTTGTGCTGTACGTGTGTATCGTACCTTTTCAACGAGAGGGTAAATGAAATTTTTGAAAAACGATTAATTATTTTACCTGCTCGCTATATGAGTTTGTTTTACTCCCACGTGCGAAGAGACGTTAGTTATAGGTTATAATTAAAAGTTTAGTTATAAATTGAATTTTTATTCATACACCGCACCATCGTATAAAGTAGTTTGAGATTAATAATACGGATAAAAAGCTTTTTTTTAGTAATAATAAAGAGTATAATATTTCGACATATCTAAAATAATAAATAATAATCAATACACCAAAAATATATATATTCGTAGCATACAAGGTTATCTAAACCCAATAAACGTACCAACAAAAAAGTGACAAATATCAGTATTTCCTTTCTTAAGAATCGCCAATTTGTACATCCCATATATAGCACACGAAAGACAAATTCACGCCCTATTACCATCCTCGCCAACGAAATTTCCCAACCTCACCCTCCGTTCGTCCGTTCGTCCCGACAAACTCACTTTTTCCCTTTCATCCCCTATTCACTTCTCCCTCCTTTTCCTTCTCCTTCTTTCGCATCTCCACAAGCGTATACCGAAAATCGGATAACAAACTACTTCCCTCCGAAAAATTTTTCGAAAAATCGCTTCTCTTTCTCTCTCTCTCTCTCTTTCTCTCTTACTTTCCCGGTCACGGCAAACCTCGTTACGTCCACTTCGCTTGGCCCTGCTTCTACGGAGATAAACCACCTCCTCCTCCTCCTCCTTCGGCCTCGCCTTTGTGTATATATATATATATATATATACACACACACACGCGCGTATATACGTAGACATAGACAGAGAGACTCAGGGATACTGAATTTATCTGTGCGGAAAAGCGGCGCTTCCGGTCAGCGCTATGCCATAATGCATAAGCTGTGCTACTACTCGCTCTGCTTCTAGATAGATATGCACTTGCATCGGTCATGCAATTGTCTCGTACGCTGCATATAAGCTCAAAGCAGCGTGCAATCTTCTATATACACAAAACGCGTGCAACAAAACGAGGAAACTAAAATAACATCGTTATTGCCATTCTATCTTCCATATATACCTACTCTCATGAAAGACCGACGCGTATAGGTATACGGAAATTGACTGAGATTTAGCAGCGTCCTTGAAATTCACTTTCCGTCGAGTGATATTTTAGGCGACCTCGCACGCGTGCAAAACGCACTTCAATTTTGCGACTCTTACGTCGGTGTGTTTTAGCTTACTCTTGGATACGAATCGTTAAAAACGCATTCGAGAGGCCCGCTTCTACTACGTTATATATACTACCGGGGTCTGATATCTGTTGTTACTGCTGCCAAATCGATTTAGCGAGATGCGAAATTGAATCGTATGCGGATGGTGGTGAGTGTAGTAGGATATTATTAAAAGGCTTTTATAGTTTGAGAGAGAGAGAGAACGGCGGTGATTAGTAGCGCGTAGATGTACGGGAAATGAGGTTGTTTCGCAGTGGAAGGTTAGCCTCGTGGGTAGATGACGAATTGTTCGGATAGGTTTGCACGTGTGTGGAGGGGTAATGGAAGCTGGTGTGAGCTGATTTTTATAAGAGATTTGATAAGATTATAGAGAAAAATGTTGAATGTACTTTTATGTTTGCTATATAGGAAGCGTGATGGTTGTTGAAATAATCGGATTTGTCGAAACTGAACTGCAATCTTATCTTTCTTTTTAATTAAAAAAATCGAACACTATTGTAGAATAGCAAACATATAGACTACGTTTTTTCGTATCTGTAGCTACATTTTTTTAGTACAACCCCCAATTCCAACAAAAAGATAGCGTATATTGATTTTTCTGTACTAATGACCGATTTTGTACTAAAAAAAACAAACAAATCAGTAATAACGATTATATCGAGAAATTGTATCTTTTTGGAAATTCAGTAGTATCCATTATATGCATCAGAAAAGAAAAATAATTTTTCCACACACAGCCATTACAGTATAACGTCCATATTCCATACCCACGTAAACCTAAAAAGAACCACAGTCCACCCTATAACTCTATACGTAATCCGAACATCAGCGACTCTCCGGCGACTATACGGCAGCAGCAGCCTCATCAATCGCAGCTCCTGACACTCGACACCCTCGGCAAATATTTACAACCATATATATATATATATATACACCGACTACGCCACATAAAAAAGGACAGCTCGAGTCTATTCTCTCCTCTACTTACCTACCCGGGCGGCCTGTTTGTTCTCTCCTCTCGATCACGATGCCCGTATCGACTCAATTTTTTCCCTTCATGTCGTACTTTTAACGTGTATATATAATATATTCTACCCCACTATCTAAAACCAAGACATGTTAGTTTTTTTCTCTCTCTCTCTCTCCTTCGGTTTCAATTTTTCATATCCCCCTCGTCCTCTGCCAATCGATGTTACATCCTTCTACTCAATTATAATTTATTGATGTTTCCACGTGCACACACTTGTAACGTTCCTTCGAATATTAAAATTTCTTCGCACGACGCGCGCGCTTTGATGAATCCATCGATTTCCCCATCGTGTAATTACATAAATAATACATAAAAAAAAACACACACCATACCATATGCAGAAAGCCTTAAACCCAACGAATCAACCTCTTTCTTCCCCTTCGTATCTATATATATATATATCCAATCAAATATCGTGTAGTCACACAAGTTGCTTTCCTCCTCATCCTCCTCTTCTTCTCCCAGGCGCCTTTAAAAAATGCACGACCCTAGGGTTACACTCTCACCCCTCTTCTACCGCGATATCGGTAACATCTCTCCCTTCCTAGAAAAACACATGTATTATATACATATACACATACACTTATACGTGTGTGTGTGTGTGTGTGTGTGTTGTGCCTGTGTGTGTGTGTGTGTGTGTATATATATTTACGCAAGTGCGCTCACGGGAGAGAGAAAGAGAGAGAGAGAGAGAGATGCTCTCGATCTCATTAAAAATTGATCCGTCGCTTTCACGGCCCCCGCGCGCGTCCGCGCGGTAAAGTAGGTCGTTGGGGGGCCGCTGCTATCGTCGTTGCCGTGTATTACGTAGACAGAGAGAAAGAGGAGGGAGTGCGCATCCCCCATGAATTACGCGCGCTCGAGCGGTAGCCTTGACTCTTATATATTCCCGTGTATATAACATGATGTGCGCAGTAGTATCGTATATATACAGTGGGGTAATTAGCTCGAGCTACGCCTGGGATGGAAGAAAGAGGATCTATAGAAGGGTGACACTGTTGTTGGTGGTGAAAAAAAAATGGTAAGGGTATAATAAAAGGAAGGGGATGGTTTATATATCATGTATAGGTAGAAGCTGTGGGAGAGAATATATGGTAAAAGAAAACGATGATCGGTTGATACGCTACGTTTTTCTTTGTTTTTCTAGACTATAGAAAGGATAAAGGTATACGCGCGTTTATATAGGGGTTCTTTTTTATACGTTGGTAGAATGAAATTTTTATCCGTATATAACGATAATAAAGTTAAATTGTGCTTTGTCGTGTGTGTATATAGATATGTGGAGGAAGGACGCGAGTTTGAGCGCGCGCGAGTGCTTTTGTAAAACAATTTTGTGAAATTCGGGGCGGAAAAACTTTTCTGTTTGTATATTTATAGACCACGGTGGCCTTGGTACATACGCGCATGTGTGTGTGTGTGTTTTTTTTTCGAGCGTCCACGGGGAAAACTTTGGCTGTGGCGTAGTTGGTAAAAATTGATTCCATTGTCAAGGGAGAAAGAGATAGATATAGATATATGGAATGATATTTATTTTTCAGAATATAAAATATATACAAATGATAGTACAGTCACGGTTACTTTTACATTGTTAAAAATTTCTTCATTTTATCGTAGATAATATTGTTATGTGTGTCAGAAATGAAGTATAAAATGCGTAAAAAATGTGTGATGAGTGGGATGCGAATCAACAGACTCGGAATTTAGTCTCACGTTCTATCATTGAACTAAAGTCGCGATGTTAGTTGTTCTTGTACTGGGTTGCTAATCCCTTGTATTTTACGTTGTCCAAACGTCGATGAAAACCTCTGTAACAATATACATAAGATTAGAATTTAGAATACAATATAAAATAATAATACAATTTTAGTGTTGTGCATCAAATCTTTTTTAAATTGAAAGAATGATGATCGGGGATCTAACGTTACTGGAAATTATTCTTTCCAGAATTATGTTTCCTTATCACTTTAAACAAATAAAAACCTACGCAACGAAGGAGGTTCATGGTCCGAGACAATAGTCCCTTCATAAGGTTCACTTGTTGTTCTTTACGAAGTACCTTACGGGATGAGAGAGAGAGAGTGGAAAAGAGGTGGTAAATGGCCAGTTAAGCTGTGAAATGGCGACGGAATGTTGCTTATGATGGTTTAGATATGGCGTTAAGTTTTAAGATTATGACGTGGCTAAGGTGAATTCTTCAGTGTAAGAAACAACGGGTCTCTCAACAGAGGCGTGTAAAAGAAATAGGATATACTGTATCGTAAAACGAACGATTTCTTTAATGTTTATTCAGAAGTTATTGGAGATATATTTCCGGATGATATCATCTTTTTTTTTGTTTGGATGTTTTACAATGATAGAAAAATGTGGGGAAAAATTTCCATGGTTTCTAGTAACTTCTGGCAATATCAACCAAAAATACAATTTTTGGAAACATAGTCAAAATTACTATGTTTTTATGGGAAAAATTTGTATCTTTGGTTGGTATTGTAAAATTACTATAAAAAACATGGGTATTTTTCCCCACATTTTTCTATCAGTGTAGGCAACTACTTCTTATTTCTGAGTACAGGCATTTGAAGCATATACGTAAACATATACATATATATACATTTAGAATTTTTCACCATTTCTATTATGGATACATAATAAAACTCTACTAGAATAATAATTTTTTTCTCGGTTATCATTACCATTCGAACCCCTCCAATATACCACCATCGCTACATTCCTATATACAAACCCCCCCTCAAAAACCTACCCTCTTAGTTAATTAAAAATTCATAACAATTTCATTTACTCATGCAAACTGTTCTCACTACTGCCGTGGGAATACGCAATACGTGGATCGGCTTGGAGAATTCGTGCTCAGCAAGGCAAGCCAAAGGTATAAAAATAATGTCGGAGCCGTGAGGAAAATCAGATAAAAGAAAATAATATTCGCGGGGGCGCGGCTATTTTTAGCACAGCGGATGGGAGCGTGCACGCGCGGGGAAGAGAGCGACTCTTGAAATCTCCTCTCTCTCTCTCTCTTTCTAGCCGAGATTCCACAGATTAACAATAAAAATGCCGCCCTGCGAAATCACGTACCCTCGAGATGATAAAAGGGATAAGGAAGATCGAGAGAGAGAAAGATGGAGGTATATATACATATCTATATATATTATATAAGAAAGTCAAGTGTGAACGAAAGAACGAGCAAGGAAGGGTGTGAGAGAGAGATGGAGAAAAAGGAGGGCGACGCGCGTGCGCGCACGAAAAGGGCGAGGTGAATCGTCTTCTTCTGGGAAGAACTGCGAGAAAGAGAGAGAAAGACCGACTTCTCACTGCCACTGCTCGTATTACGTAAACGTCGTGGAAGCAAAAGAGTGAGAGAGAGAGAGAGAGGAAAAAGGCTGTTTGCGTCAGAACACTCGAGTAGCGAAAATGACGCTCGCGAAATATCAAGAGGTAATTCGTCCGCTTATACGCCTTTTAGCATTTATATACAAACACGTACATACATAGACATTTCGGTAACTTATGGAGCGACATTTTTGGTAACATAATGGCGCGTTTAGAATTGCTACGATCGACTTACAATTAGAACGGGTACGACGGGGGCGTATGTAATTGGATTATAGGCTGGCTATACTAAGAGGAGGTGGGATACATGTTTGTTTTAGCTGTTCTTTTATTTCTTACTACTACTGCGCACAGTTTTAGAGCTTAGAATTAGGCGGCGAATCGGTCATAGGCTTTCCGTCGGTTTCAAACGTCGCGGCTTTGTGACGTTGTTTTTATCTATATATAAATTGATCGTTTACGTTACAATACAAGCGTGTTTCTTTTTTACTTTATATAGAATTTCAATATAAAATTAATAAATGATTATTATTACGGTATGATTGTACTATTCAATCTTAAAGTCGAAACCTGACAAGACACTATTGCCATCCAAACAATTGAAAATCACCTCTTTCATCCCTTCGCAACACTTCTCCAACCTTTTCCTTTCTATACACTCACAAAACGGTATAGACGACGACGAAGCAGCAGCAACCCCGTGTACACCATTCCTATATATATACAATATACGTCGATTCACGCGCAATATATATATATATACACATCCATGAGGGTCCGGACAGCAATCCGCCTACCTACCTATACATATATATATATACACACACAATATATATCTACAGACACACTGTGCACTGGCAAATTTGCTGCATTCATGGGAAATACGACCATTTACTTCGTTATGCGCGATACAGAGAGAGCGAGTGAGCATGGAAATGCGGTTATATACTATGCTGCCTATGTAGAATTCCAACGTGGTTCTCCACGACTACTGATTCAGAGTCATGCCTCGAGGTGCACAGCAGTACGATGTCTGTACGTGTATGTGTGTACATATGTATATATAAGGTTGTACGCGATTAAAGGCTAGCTCAAAACAGAAAGCAGCTACTGCTTCTACTGCTACTGCAGTCGTGTTGCCATGCGGTCGACACGACGACGTCCTTTTATCCAGAGATAGAGAGAGAGAGAGAGGTATAGAGTCTTGTAGCCGCATCGGGGTGGTTGGTTTTTTAATGCCGGTGCGCAGTTTTTCGCGCGTGCCGCAGCAACAGCAGCAGTAGCCGAGTAGTAGTCGAAGAGAAAGAGGTATATTTTTAGAAAAGGTTGGCAAAGCGGTGTGGCTGGTTTTTTTTCTTTCTCCCCTCTCTCTCTCTCTCTCTCTCTTCTTCGCAAGAAAAGAGGGTGAGAGAAAGAGGAACACGAGGTCGCGGGCTTTGAAAGAGGGGTGAAAGTTATCGATGATATTGGAAAAAAAATGTTATATTGTCGTTGTTGTTGTTGTTGTTTTTCTTTTGGATTGCGGTTGTAAAGCTGCGGGGTACACTGTCGTGTGTGTGGTATATTATAATGTAGAGAATTTTTTTTCGACTATGAGTATGGATATATATAAAGATAGATAAAGGTTGAAGGGAATATACTGAATTATAAAAACGATACAAGGTTTCGTGTATCATCCGAACGACGATATAACCATGGTTTCGTTGGGTGTTGTAGCCTGAGTCATTGGAAAATTCTATAGGCATCGTTAGATTCGGCCCCTCTTATATTCTCCAAGGAAAACGCATTAATATTAATCGAACCGAAACGAAATGTATATTTGAGAAAAATGTGCGTATATATTTTTATGAAAGACGAGATACGAGAGACAAGGAAAAAGATCATTTCACTGAGAGAAAATATAACACGCACGCGACATGTGTAACGCTGATGAAGAGGGAGAACGAGAGAGAGCATCAAATTCGTTCTACTATCTCTCTCCCTCTCTCTTTTTGTCATCGACGCAGCCCCCCAAAAGAGTGAAAACATCATTCTCCCCCGAGGAATCCGTAGTGAAATTGGACAGCAAGGGGGATGGTAGCATCACGACAACTCGTAAATGAGTCAGCCCGACCGGATGATTCTTTTATGCTCGTACGGATGTCGAAGAGGAGGGCTTTTTTTCATCTTCGGAATGTTGTATAGTGTACATTATATACGCAGTCGGTGATTAATCAAATTTTCTTTTTCCATGCGGCTGTGTTTCATGCATGCGTTGCTGATCTGTAAACAATGATATGCTGGAGGATGGATGAATCGCATGTATATATAGTTTAATTAATACGTATATATAAGGAACAGGAAAGCTTTTAATACGAGCTATATATTTCATTCTGACAAGGTGTGTACAATATTTTGCCTTTTGCATTCGTATTTCTATCCTACGTAGAAATTTCGAAATGAATTCCATAAAAGCCACGAATATTGTATATACCTTATCTAAAATATAATTAGCTCAAAACCTTTTACATTCACACGACACACATATAATAAAAAACTTTCTGCAACATATATATATACATACACACATCAATCGACCCTAAAATCCGTACCTACATACAAAAAATTCCCCAACCACATACGTATATCGTAACCTTTCCACACACACATATATACACCTTGCACGATCGCAACATTGTCTTTCACGCGCCAAGTTCGATCGACACTTGGCCGAATTTCTCTTCCCTCCTCTGTTCGCTGCCTCGGCATTATTTAAAGCTAGTAGCTCCCCTCGTTCGTGTATATGTGTGTATATATATATAGCGCATTCTCGTCGTCGTCGTGAGGCGCTAGTATACGATTAAAGCGTGCTACTGTTACTGTCTCTTCTTCTTTTTCGTTTCATTCTCGCGCCTATGTCTCAACCTTCTCTCTCTCTAAGCTTTTGCCCCTCCTCCAAGGGCAGTGCAAACACGTGTTTCGGAAATTTGTACTAAAGAGGTTGTATGTGATGTTGACTAATTAACAGAATGCGTATATACCTATACTCAAGTAAGATGCGAATAGTTGCTGAGAGAATGCGTCTACTGTTGCGATGAAGATTGGAAAATTATGTTAAGAGAAATTTGTACGTTGTAAAGTGTAATTGTTTGGTTCAAAAGGTGGAATGTTGTGCATATATGGTTCGAAGAAGCTTTCGATTAATTTCTATTTAAAACGGAGAAGTTATGCGACTTATTATTATTAGCGCTTGTTTCGGTTTTAGCTGCACGACGGAGTAAAGGATGAATTGTTTAATATTGTAAGAATTGATGGTTGCCCGCAAATTTTTGGACAAAACTTTTGTGACAGTTGAATTTGATGAATACCTTTACAATTTTGTTTTTGTAAAGAAATAGAAGTTAAGACTTAAAGAGTAGTGGAACACTGCAGAAAAGTGAGTTCTTTTAGGCGACAATTTTTTAGGTGGAAAAAAATAAAGGTTGACATCTGTAAGGTTACAGATTTTAACCTACAAATTCAAATGCATACTTAATTTCTAACCAATTAATAACCACTTCATCCACTATAATTTATATATAAATAAATTTTGTATAACCATATAAAAGGTTTTTTACTGAGCTTTGGCCTTTTAATAGCATTTTTAGTTTAACCAACAAATTTTTACGTAATAGAACTCAGTTTCCACAGTGCTCTATATACTCTTCTATACATCTTTCTGCTGCTTTAAAAAAAAATGTATAAAGGTATTCATAAAATTGAGCTATCACAAAAGTTATGTCCCCAAAAATCCCAAAGTACGCTGGTTAATTGCTTCGAAAATTGAACGCGCGATAAGCGGTACATTATATACAATACCCGCTCTATTATTTTACAATTTATATATTATACATCTATATACACCGTATACTTTTTCTCTCTCGTTTCTCTTACACTCGCAGCTTTATAACATCTTATACATACAACAGTTGGCACTTGTCGCACGACAGTAGTAGTTCTTTTTCCGCACCGTGATATCCCTCAATCATATACTCGTGTCCGCGAGTGCGCCTGACAGAGAGCTACTACTTGTTGCGCCACGCGCGCACACACTTTTCAATGGCATGCATTTCTATGCGCGACCCATGATTATACTTTAATCTCTGTGATTTGCAAAATCCGTGTACGTATATACAATATATGTGGATGTTGCGTTTATATACTAACATCGCGGTGTGATGTCGTGAAATATTTATATATACATCGTTGTGTCGAAAATTGATAGGTTAGTAATTGATCACGGTGGTATGGTGGACGTGGTACATGATTCGAAGTGTCTTGTGGGTGACACGAAGAAGTTGAGAGGGAGAGAGGGAGAGAGGTTTGATAGTAGCGAAATATTATATAGGTTGTGTGATGGTTGCTGGTGTAAGGGTATAGAAAGTATAGGAAGAAATCTGACGGTGGACATTATGTAGTATAGGAGTGTATTATATGCGTTGGGAAAGAAATTTTTAGGATTTAAATTACAATATAATTCTATTATACGTAGATTCTGTTTACTTTATTAATTAAAATATCCGCTTATATGTTAGAAGTAAGCATGATTTTAAATAAGCAGCATCAATCTTACTACAAAGCAGTGGATCAATCCCCTCCTGACCCAAATCTCTTTATACATCCACCAATATATAAATAGTTCCTTCCGAGGGTGAAAAAAATGCTAAAGATAGCCATTTGTATTACCATACACAAACAACACCACCAGAAATTATTTCAAAATTCAACCAATATACCCTCTACATAAACTTACATCGAACTGTAATAATTCTCACCACCACTACACTGCTTCTATATTCTCAACCACAACCAAAGTCCGCTTTTGAGAGAAGCCGCGTAGCATACTACGTATTCCATCGAGCTCTTCACCTCTCCCTGACTCGAACGAAGCAATCGCAAACTTTGAGATCGATCCTTTCTCTCTCTCTCTCTCTCTCTGTCTCTCTCTTCCACGATCTCGCGCAGTAGCTAAGACGCACGAATAGTCGGACGACGCGACCTCGACGCGCGTCGCGATGGAGTAATCGGGAAAGTTCATGTAGTTTCTACGACGCGTGTTCACTGAGAGGTATAGAGAAGGAAGATTCTGGTTTCAAGTTCCCTTCGTCCTTTCCAAAGATCGAGAACGTATGTGTATATACATATATTCACACGTATTACAACATTATAGAAGCGTATACACACGCGTGAGCGTTACTTTAATTATGAAAAGTTACAGTACCGTACCTATATATACATATATAACGCGATTGATTGACAGAACCTCAGTATGCCCAACGTATATACCTACATTTTTTCCCTAAAGCAATAGTAACGTGTACTTTTTACGATCCCACTGCAGCAGTAGCAGTAGCAGCAGCAACGCGGTACTACGGTGGTAACGCGATAAAACAAACCCCCTCTTTCACTTCGTACACCCTCTCTCCTGTGGGTATATATAATGGCGATAAATCCTGAACTTCTTTCATTTTGTATGTTTGCCGCGCGTTCCCTCTCTCTCTCTCTCTCTCTCTTGAAAACGCGTTCGCGCGAGCGGAAATAAAGTTTCGGCGCTAGCAGTATATATAGTGTGTGCTTGTTCATGGTGTACGTTCGTACTCGGTATAGTAACCAATGGAATGGAAAGGGAATGGGGGAAGGTCGTTTTGTACGCTACACGCGTGATTTGCGGGCGATAATAAAGGAGAGAGAGAAAAAAAAATGAGAGGAGAGAGAGATAAGTAGGTAACACTGCGTTGCTATACGCGCGTATATATTTTGCAGTTGCATAAATCAATGATGTGATGTAGTTGAGTGTAGTCTAGTAGTAGTCGACTATTGACAATGCGAATATGCTGGGAGGGTTTTGCAACTTTTGTAATAACTGGAGCGAACCAGAAGAGAGTTGAATGTGGGAGAGAGAGAATGCAATCCTGTGAATGTGAAAATTGTGCGTAGATTTTTTTATTTCATATCCGAGGGATGATGGGTTGTTAAAATTTATCGTGCCAATATAATTGGTAATGACAATCGCGATGCTGTAAACTTCTTTGGTTTATTAGCAAAAAAAAGGTTCGTTAATATTTTACTTCTCTGTAGTTATACATATACGATTGGGACAGATAATAGTCATTTGGCAAGGTATAAAAAATTTCAAAACACATATATACGGTTATAGTAAAAGATTATCGTGAAAAAATCTATATATTATCTTTTACATATTACCGCGTGCAACTTTTTTTAACAATGACACACCTGTTACGTATTATTATTAAAACTTAATAGTTATACAGCAATTATCTTACAGCGCAATAACACTACACACACCCACACGTCGTCTATAATAGACGCGTATACTAAGCGCGATTGACTCATTCATTCATTCCTCGGGACATTTTATGCATACCCTAACAATGATATAATATAATTGGTTTAAAACCTTATATTATACATATACATATAACTATGTATTGATTATTGTCATCGTACTACGATATTTCACATTATGTGCAAAACTAAACCATTCTTTGTTTCTTGTTTCAGGGGCGCCTTCTCCGTGGTACGGCGATGTGTGCAGAAAAGCACGAACCTCGAGTTCGCGGCGAAAATCATCAATACCAAAAAACTCTCGTCCAGAGGTAAGTGTGCAGTGAATTCGTAACATTTTTAAATACTTCACCCCTTCTCTTTATACAAATATAAAAACCGCATCTTACAAGCGTCTACGAGGCTATCGTAGGTTTGTGTTGAGGTCCGGTTCTATTCAGGATCGCGTGTATATATAGCATGAACAGAAAAACCAGCCACCCCCCTTCAAGCCTCTATATATGATTAATTTGGAAATAATTTAATTAAATATATAGAAGTTCAGACAGACCGTGGGGTGATATTATTATAGTAAAGCAATTTTATAGCTTCGAAAGCTATATCTATAATTAATAGCTCACAATGACGAATAAAATTTATATCGCCTGTTTTAATGAAATTTCCCATGCGATCAATATATAAGGGGCCAAAGGTAATTATAGTAAATAATAAATCACATGTGCGCGTAGTCGTCGTACATCGTATATGACTTTCGCCCTTCCACTTTATATATACCTGCATGAGAACCGATAAAACGATACCTCGACAATTCATTACCACTCCCCGCGTATACTAATAAAACCAACGTACGAAACGCACGCACGTATATATAAAACTATACCCATCTTAAATTTATAATAAACACACGAACCCCCTACTTTTCTCTTTCTTCCATTAATTACACATTACATTCCCCTTACCGTCCACCTACAAATGAAATATTAACCATCGATAGTCTTTGTAGTAAAAATATATACGTATGTATATATACGGAAATGCTACGTTCGCTCACCACAAAAACTGGCAGCGTTTGACACGTTGCCAAAATTCTTCTGCGTGTCTGGCTACTACTACTCCTCCCCCCTTTTTCATAATCGAGCGACAAATTTGATCGCGCGTAATCGCAATTTCCTGACCCGTGCCGGGCGCCGTGCTTGCCCTCTGTGTAGGTATAGTGTGTATACACTACTGTCGCGCCGTTTAATGAAGATAAATCGTTTTATGACGATGATTTATATACATACCGCGAAAGAGAGAGAGAGAGAGAGAGTAGATGGTATAGTATGTATATATATGAGTGGCGCGTGCGACTCGCGCGTGTGGTTTATTGGCAAATGGAATGGTCAGGCGATTGCGTTGTTTATTATAGCATGTGGAAATTTTTTAGTTCCGGGGTGTTATTATTGGAGGTTTTTGAAGGTTAGAGTGGAGGTTTAAGATTAGTTTTGTTGGTGATTATTGGAGAAGTAGTGCTCAAATATAACGTATAGCGAAGTTGCGACAATTTTATCGTCAAGTTCAAAAGAAATACATTGTGCAATGAATTATTTGGTTACTGACTCTTTTTTTTTAAATAGAGTGTATATGCAAGTAATAAAATAGACAAACACAATCAATGCCATCGTCTCGATTTTATTTTTTCTGGAATATATAACTTCGCTATAAACACTCGTTTTTTTTTAAGTTATCGAACCATATTCTAATATTTTAATACTACCCATCAAACATTCTATATTTTACTGCTATTCCAAACTGTCCATGCGAATAATAAACAAACATAGTTTTGTTTCACCTTTCCTTTTTTATTTTATCGCGTTGTTCAATACAAAAAACAAATAAAAAAGAAATACCATTCCATCACCAGAAATCCTTTGAAAGCTTCAAAAATTACCAATATAACAACTCACCCAACAGTACATATACGTATAAAACCAACCCGAGTAAATATATATACATCTTTGATATACAAAAGAAAAAAAAGTCCACTCTGTAGGCGCATTCATGTAGTCTATTTACCGAATCACGCGGAACCATCCACATCCACACACATACAGAGTGCATTCGATTAGAGAAACGGCTGATTTCATCGCGACCAACTGTTGCCAACCGGCGTTGCTACTGGTTCTACCCGACAAAACCTTACCTTGTATGATGCGTTTCTCTTCTTACACTCATCCTCTCTCTCTCTCTATCTTTTTACACACGAGTTTTTATATTCTTTATATCTTCGTTCTCGATCAAACACGCGTTTATACGTTAAAATAGAACCGTCCGAGTTTAATTTTAATCTTGAGCGAATAAAAATAGCTTGCGACACTTGTACAAAGTATCTTCTTAAATTCTTCCAAGGTGTCTAACAATATACAGCTCGGGGTACGTCTTAGTTCGATTAAAAAGAAAAAAGTAGACACACACACACAAAGACAAGGCGCTCGAGATTAATGAGAGGATGAAGCCCCCGCGCGCGTGCGCATAGTGTAATCGAATCAATTAAAATGCCCGGGAGTGCCGTGTACGCGTATGTGTGTATATATATATATAGGGAAAGAGAAAACGTGTATACCGCCTGCGCTCATCCGATAAACGGCATCGTGTTACAATCAATCGAATTAGTGGCTAAGAGGTTTCTCCCCCTTCCACCTTCGATTTCTCTCTTTTTTTTTTGCCTTTGTAACGTTCCGCTCCAGGTGTATACGTATATATATAGGCGGAGTTTAAGTCTTCTCTTCTTTTGCAAGCGATGTGTATATGCATTATATATATAATGAATTGAGTGACAATACTGTAGTCAGTCAATACGGTCTTGATGCGTTTAGGAGTGTGATTGCGAAATGATTGCGTGGCTGATGTAACAGATTGGACCATGTATGCTTTTTTTTTAAATTATATACATTATAGAAAACCAGTCACAAGCCGCTAGTCTCTCTTCGAGCTACTCGTCCTCAAAAATAGTCTAGCAGACGAGAGAGAGGGAGAGAGACAGCGGTTTGCGCGCCTCGTAAAATTTCTATGACACCAAAACGGAGCGGCGGCGGTATAGTGGTGAAGTGGAGGCGGAGGAAAAATTCAGCCGCAAGAGTCAAGGTGATCTCCCCCAGCGCTTCGAGGAAAATATATATATACACACATACAGGGCGAAAGTTGCCTTGAACGGTATGCTACGCGAGTGGACGGGTTAAAAATTAAAGGGACTCGTGACATGCGCTCACAGGAAACTGCAACTCTTCCCCTAATGCAGTAGATATAAACATATACACGTGAGGTACACCTGTTCTCAACTTTTACCATTACTCTCTCGCGAAAAAAAGAACGAACAACGTGTGTCCTCGAAAAGTAGTAGCCCGTTAATTACAGATATAGTATACACGGAAAAAAATTTGATAGAAAATTTTACTTAAAATTATGGGAAAATTTACCATTTTTTATGGCAATTTGGAGA
>JAYJLV010037245.1:0-25199 GCA_036873485.1 Torymus texanus
GCGAGAGAGAGAGAGAGAGAGAGAGAGAGAGAGAGAGAGAGAGAGAGAGAGAGAGAGAGAGAGAGAGAGAGAGTACCAGCACGCGCGTGAACAGGCTATTTATTTATCGACTCGGGTACAAAGCACTGCAGTGGCAGCAGCGCTAGTTAGCGCCGTCGCGTTCTAGCTTCATGCACTTTGCCCCCCAACTCTCTGGCGATATACATTTCGAGTGGCAGTGCAGCAGTCGCGAAAAAAGCGGTCGCGCGCGCACGCGTGGTAGAGTGGAAAGAGAGAGAGAGAGAGAGAGAGAGAGAGAGAGGGAGAGACGGGTCACAAGTGGCGGAGGCGTTGTTCATATACCTACCCACGTAAGTCGCCGCTTCATAAGCGACAAGTGCTTTTTCATAGACGAGCACATACGCGAGTGCGGGAACATATGTGTATGTGTGTGTGTGCGAGTGAGGAAGGGGCGATAATGAACGAGAGAAGGAAGAGAGAGAGAGAGAGAGAGAACGTAATAAGCAGTGAGGAAGAGATAAAGCGGTACGGCAAAAAACGAAGAGAGAGAGGCAGAGGTTGATAATGAGGGGAAAAACGAGGAGGACAAAGGGGAGGAAAAAGTACGCGAAAGAGAATAATAAACATGTTTAATGAGATGCGCGCGCGTTCGTAGTGCCGAGAGAGCCGACGAAGGCGAGGGAACAAAGATGCGCTTGCAAGAGAGAAAGAGAGAGATAGAGGGAGAGAGATAAATATGAGAAAGAGATTTCATTGCGGACGTATGCATGTATGTATGTATGCGAGTATACGTTTAAGTAGTTCGAGCGCTTTTCAGCTCTCGGGCCTCTTGCGTCGCGATTCTTTGTGTATAATGTATATATATATATATGTATATATATATATGTACCCCTTGGCGAGTGCGACATTCGTCTGAATACCGCGGCTTTTCGTCGCGCGCGGTGTTCAACGAGATTTTTGCGCGACTGTCTGAAGAGGAGTATGTGTATGTGTATGTATATAGTGTTGCCAATTATCCTTCACGATTTATGAATGGGATGCTTGACGAGAATGAAAAGTTGGGAAAACACTCGTGCGATGCTTGTTGCGGGAAAGTCTGCGGTATGACGACGATGCTAGCTGCGTTGTTGAAGGCGAACAGTTCCTCTTTTTTTTTTTCTTGTTTTTGTTCATTCCGTTGTGTGTATATAATGGATTTGTTTGACACCCAGGTTCTTTGTATATAGTTTGTGATACACGTGTATTTGTTTTTTTAATCTAATTCTTTTTTATTTTTCGTTTGTAAAATGAATTTAATTCAACGAACAAAACTTGAGAATGAATATATTGTTTGCGAAATATATCTGTAACAGATTTGCTCGGAAAACTTTTCTTTAATCTTTTGTACAAAAGCTTCCACGTATACCCGCGCAATCACAATGGCAAAGCTGGAAAATGAAATATTTTCCACGAATTACAAGTCTTTTAATCAAGAGCCCGCATTAATACGAACCTTTTTACATTTACGACGAGAGAAAGAGAGCGAGAGAGAGAGGGGGGGAGGCACTTACAATTACACAGTAAATTGAATTGTCCAGAGCTCGTAATAACCCTTTCCCCTTCTCTCTCTCTCTCTCCCTCTCTCTCTCTCTCGCTTTCCTTCGCGTAGAAAAAGTAGGACAGCGGGGAGATTTGCGACAAATACCTACTATACCACGCGCGTTGCTCTCCATTACGAATAAATCTTGGTAATGGCGACAAATGCGCTCCATAACAATTATATGATGTCTGCACGAATGTGCTTTCATTATTCCGCCTTATTTCACGTTTGAGCATTTCTCCGTCTCTGTCTAAGCGTGTCGCGCGTGCGCGCACTGCCTTGGCGGACGTGATGCTCCGCTTTGTTAAATTCGCTATTATACGAACGATGGCGAGCGCTCATGCGCGCGCTTACGAGCATTGTTACAAAGATTTTCTTCCAGGAAATTGAGTAAGTGAGGTGGGCCGGCCTACCGAGCTGAAAACGTCTCTCTCCTATCTTAAATGTCTATCAAGAGATGTATATGTCGTTGTCGCATTTATTATTTGTTTCGTCGTGTTGAATTTACTAGTATTGTATATGCTTATGACATAATTATGCTTTTTTAATTTTACAGTAGCTGCAAAATGAAGAAAAGCTTTTAATTTTTTTTAAAAGTCTATTAGTTAGGCTTTAATACGCAAAACACGTAGTAACCCTACCGCTTTTTACGAGCAGTCTACTCTCAAATGAATATTCCCTCGGCGTGCTATACAATAATTGCCTAGAATTTTACGCAATTATACACCCTATAATCGCTTCCGCGTCTTTTCCGCTAGCGCACGCAAATAGTTAATTACCTTTAAAATATTCGCAATTATTTAATAATAAATTGAGCGTTCAAAAGAAATCTCTTATACGTCCCGTACGTTATATATACGGACGCCAGGTAACATAACAAAAAAATTCATTGTATACCGTCGTGCCTTAATGATACATACATACTGACCCTCTCGCGTGCGAGATGCCGCGGGAAAATCGAGAAGACAAACCACGCGCGCGCGCTCACAGCGTGCAGGAATGAGGAAATCGGAGAAGAAGATAATAAGAGAAATGCGCGTGCATAGCACGGGTCGTTGGAAAATAAGAGAACTATTAATAATCGAGAATAAGAAATAGCAGAACAGGTATATGTATATGCACACGCGCACACGGGCATATATGAATGTGCGCCCCGCTACGTGAAGGGGATATATAGTACATATAGGGAGGAAGAAGGAGACATAGAGGAGGAGGAAGCTTGAGAAGAGACGCAAAAAAAACTGCCGAGCGGGCGCGACACGCGAGACGACAGGAGGCGTATAAGACCGAGGGAGTGAGAAAAATGAAAGATCGAGAGGAACGGAGGAAGAACAGGGAAGGAGAGAGAGAGATGTATAGAGATGAGCGGGCGTGCGCATGGATATAGGCCCGTAGAGAGTAAGAGAGAAGGAGATAAAGATAGAGATGAGAGCGATATATTCGCTCGTTCGCTTGCTTGCGCGGAGCAGCAGCAAAAGCAAAATGTAGGTCAGCTGACTCGGCTAGATGGCCAGAAACAATGCGGATGTCCGCGCGCGCGCTGCCTTTCCTCTCTCTCTCTCTCTCTCTCACTCTCCTTCTCTCCTCCTCCTCCTCTCTTCATCATTTTTTGGCCTTTTATCCGTCGTACGAACGGCTTTTTTGCGACCGTCTAAGCCTTCTTTTTCATCTCCTCGCTGAAAGGGGCGGATAACGAAAGAGAAAGAAAGGGTAAAACCCCCGAAAGCGCCGGAAGAAGCAGACGACGACGTCGTCGCATAGTCACGACGCTTTATATTACTACGTCTCTCTTTCTCTTTCTCTCTCTCTCTCTCGCTCTCTCTACGCTTGTTTGCGTTTCATACGAAGCGACGAGGAACGCGCGCGTTTTCCGGATGAAATCCAGTTTAAAATGTTTGGCTTCGTCCCCTTCTCTTTACCTCGCGATGATGACGATGGAATTCAGCGGGAGAAGTCGTCGCAAGCTCAAGAAGCTTGAGAGTTTCGTTTGATGACACCGCGGATATGGTAATGGACGGGATTTTCTCGAAGTGGGGATTGGCGGAAATTGTTGGTGGTGCGCTGTATCAATTTTGATGTGCGGGTATTTAACGATGATGAATGAGGGTGTGCCAAGAAATTGCGCGTCTGACTATGTTCGGCGGTTATCTACTGCGTTGCATCGTATATATGTATAATGTGGTGATGTGGGATTGTCGTACTTTTTTATTGTAAAATATTAATTTGAGGAAGATTCGTTTTTTTACGAAAGAAAGTAATGTATTTACATTGCAATATAAATATTGAATGGTTATACAAATGATCACGTGCAAAGTATTTCTTTGAATGCAAGTCAAGCCAAAAGTGAAGTACATTACGTATGCACGCTGCTTTCCGGACACAAATAAAATTCTTTCATACATCAGATTTGGCTTTAATGAGCGTTAGAAGATTATGACTTGACTTTGATTTGTAAGTCACGTTTTGACTTTTGCAAAATATAATGATTTTAAAAAAGTCAATGCGTGCAATAACAAGATTTTGAACGCGATAAAGCGAGTAAAGAATCTCCTTTTTAAAATTTTTAATAGCCTCGTTACTTCAAAAATGTAATTATTGTCATAAACATAATGACAGTACATTACAGTAAAAAAAAAAATATTTAATTATAATATGTTTAGTAATTTACAAACACGAATATCCAGTTTTCTGGTATGCTACGCTATTCATAGTAAATTAAAAAATGTTAATATACAAATAAGAAACGTCACAATAAATTACAACCTGTTTGAAGAGGTCGATATAGGATTAAGTATCTAATCCATCTCACAATACCGCGAAATTTTATTTACCAAGCAATTATTCAGCAAGCGAAGCGTGACAAACGCTGATCGCGTGTTTTGAGAACTCCCAAAGCACCATTATTGGTTTTCTTCTCCCCCGGTAAATATTAGATAATTTAATCCATTTATTTAATCATGATTATACAAAGTGTTGTCTAAATATTAATGCATAAACAAACGATAATTTGAATGACAGCCAGAACAAACTCGAATGCTCGATTAAACGTCGAACATGCATGAGTTTAATCGTCGATAAGTGCGTGCTTTTGACGTTTGAAACGGCGTTTATATAACAAATGTATATACACAGCAAAATTTGATTTTATCGTACTGTTATATATCTGTACATGATATGTTTACAACGGTATAAATAAAGAATACTGATAACAAAAATATATTTAATTGAAGTTTTGACAAAGACAAGGTAATTTCGCGTTCTATCAGCGTATTAATAATGTCAAAGTCAGAGTATACGGATTATACAATCAGAATTGTCTCAAAGTAAAATATACTTATGTGCATTGCAAATGATGCAGGCAATCGCTTCTTTGAATACTGGAAGGACGATTTCATTGAAATTGATTGGCTTCGATAGCAGCAGAAGGTAGACGGCTCATCATATTGCAATCATTTTAAAAATAAAATGTAAAGTTAGTTGACATGAAACGAAAATCTCTATATAAAAAATGTTATAATTTCTTTTTTATTATACGCATAAAAGAATATTACAATATAATGAATTATTTAATAAAAAAAAGAATGTTCCGCAGTGTTCGAATGCGTATTTCCTTCTGAGAAAACTCGTGATGCTACAATGAGATCATTTTTCTTGTATAAATTATCTTCAACTCTCATTGCTGTTCAGGGCCGCCCGTGACGTTTGATAAAAACTATATAGAACAATATAGCTCGATGAAAATTGACGTGATTTATTAATCATTTTTAACATGTCCTCAACTCAGAATTACAGTTACACACCAATTGACACGTATATTATATTATTTTCCCGCGCGGTCTATCACATGCTTTTATACAACAACACACACGAATTTCCACTATACCACGTTCTTGTTGGAATCCATGTGATTTCCAGTCCCTTTTTTACTCAGAACTCTCATTATAACACCGCTTTCAGCAGTAGTAATTCGCTGAGTCCAGATAATCATTCACCGATTATCATGCCACACCAACGCGCATAATAATACCGAAATCACACGCTACATTATATATACTTACCGAAAAAAGTCGCGGCGCGTTAATGATTAAATCGCCACGTAGTTGAAAATAAAAAAAAAAATCTCCACTGGCATGCAAATGACGCGTCGGCCTACATATCGACGTATAATATACTCCACTCGCCCCTCGCCTCGCATTATACTATACGGAGAAAAACGTGATTTTCCAATCTCCACGTTCTCTATGAGCGCGCGCGCGCGAACCATTACCCGAGGCCCGAGAGCAATTAATCCCAATGGAGAGAAAAAAAGGAGAGGCAAGAGAGGAACGATGATGATAGAATCCATTGAACCCGAGCGATTGCGTAGATTCTCGTCTCGTCGAGCGCTCGTTAAAATCGACGCGTTTATACGCCGCATCACATATTCGCGTGTTATGTGTATGCAATCCGCGAATTTGGCATGATTTGTAGTTTTTTGTTGTTGTTGTCGTTCTTCTTTCTTTCCTCGATGATTTTTCTGTCCGTGTAATGAGCGGTGGCGTGGTTCAAATCAATTTAGCGCTTGCGGCGTTTTGGTATACGGATTTTTCATACAATTACCTGCGTTTAGTGTTTGTCAAACTAAAGCTGTGCTAGATTGTATATATGGTAATTCCGCACGTGAGTGTGTATATAGTGGTCTATATAATTTATAATGCAAGAGTATATTTTAGCGACAAAGTTAATTGGCCCGTATGCCGCGCACCCGCGCACATGCGTTCTGATTGGATTATTGCGATTGTTATAATTGAATCAATATGAAGATTAATATCGTCACGCGCACTGTCGAATCCCAGTTACTGCGCCGATTTTACTCCGGAATCATGGAAATTCGATGTATGAAATTGTACATACGGGTGTATATATAATCGCGTTCTACATGTATAAGTGTATACAGTACTTGTGGTTTATTTGTTTCTTCGTTTTATTGCGATATTGAATGATTCACTTGTGTGGCTTTAATTGCATCACAGATTAAACAGGTTATGCAGCGTTTTAGTCGGATTAAGATTCGATTCATCAGATATATTTTTACACGATTTAACGCGAATTTAAGCAGCTATGAAGCTACTTCCAGTAGCTGTGAATTTTTTATAGAGCAATAGCTGGTGCTTTTTACGAAGGAATAATCCATGTCCTTATGCATAGTGAAAGTGTAAACGACAGTAATTGCTTCTTAATTTTTTTTTTGCATAATTCAGTAGACGTTCTATTAAACTTTGCATCATCGAGTAGATGTTCTGTTAAGCTTTGCATTTTTTAGATAATTAATTTTCTATCCGCTGATAATGAATATTTGCTACAAGATACTACGGATTGATAATATTTTATCCATTTTCCGTCTGGTTTATTCACTGACTTTGTAATTAATTAATATTAATAGTAACGTACAAACCAGTCCTACGGATACGCTATATTCCTGGTTGAAATTCGTCTATCGCAAAATGTCCAGACATTTAATAAATGGATAAAAAAATGTTTAATAGTTAATGGCCACGGTTTTCCCCAATTAGTTGCAGATTTAACAAATTGAGAACTAAAATTTTCTTACAGGCTTGATGTAAAATTCGACGGTATTCTACTATAATTGATAGATTATTAAAATATAAATAATATAGATAAACTGACAAAATGTTCACAGGAATTCTTTCTTATATAGATATTACGTAGAATGTAATAATATGTCTTCTACTAGTAATTTCTTAACTAAAAAAATCAAATCAACTTCAATACCTTTGAAATACTAAAGAAAATAACTGTTAGAATAAAATAAAGGACAAATCGTTTCGCTCGAGAGCTAAAAATTGAATCAGATAAATTCCCATTTCATAGTAAATCTCTAATACAAAAATAGCCATAGTTATTTATTATAGTTATAAAATGTTTTGAATATCCACCAGGGACACACCGATTGTAAATAATTTCACTACCTCCGTATAAATTCACATATCCACACGTGGTATATCGGCCTCAAATAAACCATCATTCATCCCGTCGTATATATATACAACCTCCTCGTATATGCACCTCTCAATAATACACTTCTCTCGAGACTACCTAAATCCAGTGTTAACCCGATCTACGTCGCGTCGCGTCGCGTGTCTCATATACATACGTTACATACGCATATCACCCGCACTCCTATATATACACCTTCTTCGACGCTACTCCACTGTACTCCGCTTTCTCAGCGTTTTCTCTCTCTCTCTCTCTCTCTATCCATATATACTCGCTCCCGCGCGCAGTCGCAATTATCCGCGTTATTGCGGTAACGAGAGGTGCACTTGTCGCGCGCTTCCGTTTTCACTCGCGCACGACGCGGCGGCGGCAGCTATTAGGAGCGCTATCGGCACATATCACGGATGAATAATGCATCGCATCATGCATATATATATACATGCATGTACATACATTACATATATGTGCCCGCATCTCACAGCGCTTTACGCGTATGTGCATGTGTTTGTGTGTGTATGTATACGCACGTATATATATAATAAGACACGGGCTTTTACGTAACTGTACTGCATTCCTGGCAAAACGCACTCTTGCTCCCGCGCGTGCGTGCGTGTGCATGCATGCATGGTGAAGGATATAATGTGCGAGTGTCTATGTGTTGGTATCTCTCACGCTTCTTCTCGCGCTCTCTCTCTCTCTCTCTCTCGTGTGGCTCCCCCGCTCCTATACTCCTCTTTCTCTAGTTCGTTCCTATCCTTTTTCTTATCTTGCTTCTTTCCATCTCATCTGCGAGTGTCCAGGTATACATATATACACAGGTATACATATATATACAGCTCGCCTCCCTCGTTCTCTTCTCATAGTGTGTCGTTCGTTCGTTCTCTCTCCCGGTTCTTTTATTCCTCGTGTGCGCGCGTGCGCTTCGCACCGCGCTTAGTTTAGCTCTCGGCTCGTTTTCCGTTGTGCCGTTTCCTTTACCTCTCTTTCTCGCTCTCTCTCTCTCTCTCTCTCTCTCTCTCTCTCTCCCTATGCACACTATGCTACACTACGCGTTTTCGCTTTGCGCTATTTTCCCGAGGTGCGCAAACGCACGCGTGCCCGCGTATACTTATTTACCACTCGGGCGTTGTTTTCCTTTCGTTTAAAAGCGTGGAGGGCGAGTATAAGTAGTAGTAGCAGCACTAGCAGATTCCGTTTCTGTTGACTCGACAGTTAGTGCGCAACGTATACGCTAAGAGAAGAGAGTAGTAGGGGAGTATAACATTATGGTAATGACACGAGAGAGGAGAGCAGTGCACCAACAACGCTATATGGTACTCCGAAAATTTTATTGGCGATTCGTTTGGCTTTTTATCGCACGCGGTAGTGTTGTTGTTGGGTTATTCCGTATGCGGCGCAGGTGAGGAGGGTTGTTCACGAGGCGCGTACTGTAATTGCTGTGTCGGTGTATATACCGCGTCGTGCGCTACACGTGTATATATATAGTTATTTAGATGGGACGAGCGTTTAGCGGATGTTCGTACCGTGTGCTATAACGATGCAACGAACGGTGAAGGATTATTATTGCCCGTACGGAGTTTTTTTTTTATTTTTAAGGATAATGTGGTATAAACTATAAATGTGGTATGAGGTATAAGTGTGGTATATTGAACCGGTATGATGTTTAGGTGGTGTAGAATAATTTTTAAAAATAAAATGCTTTTTGGTATAGACTGAAATAAATATGTTATTATTATGATTTTTATATCATTATTAAAAATATTAATAACAGATAAAAGCAACTATGCTATGTAGCGAAAGAAAAAATTGCATGAAAGAATTGATTGAAATTCAACAGCTTTGTTTGACTTATCTTGCAGCCATTATTTTCTTTGCTATATAAAATTTTTTATTGAATATTAAAATGAATTGCGGAAAAATCGTCTTTACAAACATTTTTCTCTTAAGCTATAAAGATTTTCAATTGGACACCCTTAACCTATTTTCTATTTAGCGATTTTATCAGGTCTTTTTTTTTTACAAGCAAGCTAACAGTAAAAATAATCAATTCTTCGGTAAAATATTTCCTGGGATGTATGCCGTCACACGGTATACCCCTATATGTATAAATTGTTAATCGAACAATGTATATAGGCGAAGGTGTTGCTAACTGTTATACACCTGAGCCGTTAAAAGAGATAAGGTCACTTGGTCGCCAACTTTATGCCGCTATACAGAGGCCAGGTATGGGAATTTCACATACCAGTCCGGGAAAGTGTGCAACAAGACTTTTTTTTGTATAATTGAAAGGTCGAAGGCCTATGAATCATCCTGTCTGTTTGAATTGCGCCTGCCCGAGCGTGTTCTGGAATTTTTGTGCTTTAAAGGATTTACAAAAGAAATTTTAATGCACACTATAACAGTATCTAATTAATTGATTAATTTTCGGTATATATATATACTAAAACCTTGCATCCGTTATTAAGATAGAATTTCGAGATAATATATAATATGAATATATATAGTTGATTTATCTTTATAGAATACGCGAAAAGTTAATTGTAAGAAACTGTTTGATTACCGGAATAAAATTAATTACTGCATAAAATTGCTGTTATCATATCTTTTTATTAATTTAATTGAAAGTAGCTGGTATGTATAGTGTGAGGTTAGTTTAATTAACGGTGATTCTTTGTGGATGTGCGAATATATAGCGAGGAAAATAATAGCGGAGACTTTTCAAGACATTTTCATTGTGAATTTAAATTAGGTATTCTTTATTCTCTAAAGAATTCAAGAAAATTTATTATAATTGAATTGAATTAAAGAACGTTGATTTTATGAAAATGTAATATCAAATATTCTATTACACTTAATAGTCTTTGCATATAGTAATAAGTTTATAAGTGAATGAAATTACATATCTTTAATTACTCCATCGCATTAAATTACAGTCAATTTAAAATTATTATAACCATCGATGACAAGTTCCTATACAATTACTCCAGTAAATTAACTGTTAATAAAGAGCAACATAATTAGCCCATTAAAAATACGTTATCTACACACGATTCTTATCTCATCACGTATATATACCCGCTACACATCCTTCTCACACGTCACAGTCTCTATATACGATTTTTCAAATCTGCTCCAAATCAGTAAAAAAAAAACCTCGATCCAACACACGCACCCATATATACCTGTTAAAGCAAACAATTTAACGCCATTCAAGCCACGTCACTGTCGCGTAACTCTCTAAACATCTCTCGCAATTACACACACTGGCGCGCTCGCGTATATATAATCGCGAGCGATGCGCGATATTGCGCTTGCACGCGCGGGAACGCGAGGAAAGGACGCGACTCTCTTGTGCAGCGTGTGTGTGTGCTACGTGAAAAGGGAGAAAAAAAAGAATCAAACGGGGAGGTCACGCCGAGCGAGCGCGCTCCTAATTGCTGTATATATATACGCGCGGTATGCGCGCTTGTCTATTTATTCGCCTCTTGCCTCTATATATATATATATATATATATACAGCTTATGCTATAATATACTATGGCAATTGGGTTGACGAACGCTCAATTTATTCGCAACTGCTTCCCCGAGATTTGCAAACCGCGCGTCATCCACGTATATACGTGTATTTATTATATATATGTATATATACGTGTATGTAATGTATATATAGAGGAGAGGCATCGCACTCGCGTTCCGATTGTATAACATAAGTTGCGATGTGTGTGTATATATATATATATATAAGGCGCGTCAAGGACGACAGCGCGAGCAGTGCATGAAATGCCTCTTTTCCCTTCCCTCCGCAGCAACAGCAGTAGTAAAAATAATTACGCGCGGCAATAATTAAGCCTGTGCCGAGGGCGTGTGTGTATATATATATACGTGTCCGTGTGTGTTAATGCGTATAGTATAACTTGAGTGTTTTTTTTTGTTGCGTATCCTCGAAGGTATGCATGCGTGAACTAATTTTTACTCAGAGGTGATCGTTTTTTTTTTCATATATATGCGATTCGACCTGCGGGAATATAAAGTGCGCGTATACGTTAATTTTACGTTGCACACGGGCGAGCGAGTGATGGAAAAAAAATTCGCTGAAAATGCAGAGTATCGATCGTGTGAGAAATTGATACCGCTGTGGTTTTTTAGGAGGAAAAGAGAAAATAGGATGGAAAAATTGTCAGCGGGGTTTTGGAAATTCGAGTGACCTACTTGTGAAAAATTCGAAAAATGTGTAAAGGCTTTGACGTAGGATATAAATTTTTTTTGTTAATTTATTATTATTTAATACGCATTGATGTCAAATCAGGCTATCCTTCTGCATTTAAAATTGACAGTAGGAACGTAAAACTTTTCTACGCGTTTACCATTCACAAATATATAATTACCATCCCATCTCTATACTATAATGATAGACCTGTAAACTTATACGACACTCCACCCGTAGCACCTAGAATCCAAAACAAACGATACACCACTATCATATACATATATCGCTTAACAACACTATACGAATAATCGAGCAATCCCATCGTTCTAGAAATCACTATAAAAACACACAAACCGTAATACACCACCTATACGTCACCAAAGAAAATTCAATTACGCCTCCACACTATCCACACGATATTTCCATCGTTCGCACATGAAGTTATTAAACACTACACCTCTCGTATTTTCCATTGTGCGATCTCCGCGCGGTGGTTATATATTTTTACAGCCCGGAACGTTAATTTCAGTGCTATACTATGGTATATATATATATATTACATAGTTCGCGATCATCGATATATAGAGCGCGCAGCATGCGTTCGATCTCTTTATGACGCCACATTACGCGATTCCGCTGGATATTGCACATATCCCCGTACGCGTTGTGAAGTGCAGTTATTTTCAATGGCACGAGCGCGCTTATATATTATAAGTAATTGCACTGCCAAAACTATACGCGTGTATGTGTAAACTGCGGCCGGAGCCAATTTTCCAGCCCGCACGTGTTATTTGTCTCCGCTAATATTCCCCATACGGTCATGATGTGTGTACTTTAGATACGCGGACGGTTTTTTTTTATAGGCGTGTAAGTGTGTGTATATATTTATGAGCATTTATGTGTATCTACTTTTCGATTTAATTAATCGCAACGCGGGCTTTTATGTAGAGCCGACAACTCGTCGTAGAGCGCAAACCGCAGGTGCAATCGAGAGAAAGGGACGCTAATCGTGAATCGCGAGGCTATGTGTAGCGTGCGGAATTCGCCCGCGGCGACACAGCAGCGAAGTATAAGTAAGCATTGCAGTACTGTAGGTATAGATACAACTGCACTTCTCCCGCGCAAGAGTGGATATATATATATATATATATATATATATATATATATATCCTGTGAAACTACTCTACGATGTATTAGTTCTCACTACAGTGGAGGAGTTGCAGTAGTCGTAGTCGTCGTCGTTGTTGTATATATATGTACGATTAAAGATTTAGAAGACGGTGATTGTATATAATTATTGAATAACCGGTGATTGCTGTGATGGTCGTGGTATAGTTGAGTTTGGAATAATTTTGTTAATATTGGTATAAGGGGTTGTGGAAAGACAGAAGGTTATATATAATATATATAATTGACGGATGAAGGATTAGGTTTACAGAAAATGGGGTTGATGAATGCGATAGATAATTTATTTTGATCGAATATTCAGTGAAGTATATCGAGTGCTATAATTGTTATTGAATTTTTCGTTTGCGTCTATAGATTGTCGATAATATTTAATTGTTTTATAAATGACTTCTACAAATAGAGGTTGTCGGTATGGCTAAAAGTTTTTGATTATTAACTCGTTGCGAGAGAAACATCATTGATTTGATTATCGTGAACAAAATCAATTCACGAGATTGCAAACTGTTTCGTAATAGATTATCCGGTTTCCATCAATTCTATATTTGTTTGCATGAATTTCTTAAATGACTTTTGCGGTACCTGCAAATTATTCGTACGTGAAAACACTTTTTCGTCTTTTTCTTTTTATATACCTTATACCCTTTTTCATCTCGCGAAAAAGAACTTTTAATTTCAGTTAGATTCTCTACACCATCTCAGCTTTTAACAATCGCTCTCAGCTGTCAGGAAATAAAAGTAGAAAGAATTTTCCCACGTTACATCTGTCAAGTTCAGACGCTAGGATATTTACTTATACCAGCAGACAGAATAATTTTGAAAATGCTCCTACACCACTTCATCGCGGTACGCATAATAATTGTACACCACCTTCTACCTCACAAAACCTTTGTAAAATTTATATTTACAGTGTATACAGGCCGTTTCATTTTTAATTCGATTGAAATAAACGCCCAGCTTATACAATTCAAACTTTTAGAAAATTTCATTACACTCCCAGTAGGCGATATCTCTCTCGTGAACGTTGCATGCGCGTCGATGAGAAAACTTTTTCGCCCTACACAATAGCCCAGAGTTGCAAAGGTAATTTCGCACACGGATCGAACCCGCACACCTATATATATACCTATATATACCTATATATACGTATCCGAAAATCCGATACCTATATATCTATCTATCCACACGTACGGCTCGAAAATGGATTTGGCGCGTGATGAAAATCGAGCCCGTGACCTTGTCTCCGCAATATATCGGTCCTGCAGCATACCTAACCTTTTTTTCACTTGTGAAAAATCCTGAACGTGTCTGTATAGATATACATACACACACATATACACACAGACGATGTGTGTCACCTCCCTCGCGGTATAAAACTTAATTAAAACTCGAGGGAGTTGGCCCACCCACACACACACACATACGTAACCTTTATACTATCTTCTCCGTTATATCGATTAGACGCATAGCGTCGAAAGCGCAGCCCACCGTTAGCTCATCTCTTTCCTCGGTACACAATAAACTTTCGACCACGACTGGAATTTCCTAAGCTCGCGTCGCGTCGTTGCCGCGTTTCTATATAAGCACGCGAAGAACGCGCGTTCGTCCGGTACCTCTATATAGATAGCGTTACGATGGGCACGCGACGTCGTGTAATCCTCGATATTACGAAACTGACCGTGCCGTTGTCGTGTTTTCGTTCCCCTACCCTCGCGCGTGTACCCGAGTGAGTGAGTGAATTAAGGCCGTCGTCACAGTTTTTTGCTCTTTCTCTCTCTATATATACTCTTGCTGTTTCTAACTGCAGGGCCTACTATATATATATATCTGTATAGGTGAGGTGAACCAACCACGACCGGCGATGCGGTTCGATCGAGTGTTTCAACTCTTCGAGGTTTGCTCGATCTATACCGCGTCGAAGGTTATCTTGTGTTCTGTATGGCTGATTGCCGCAGCTCTGTGTGTGTGTGTGTGTATATATAGATACGCGCGTTTATATACGTTACGCACAATTACGTACGCGAGCGCGTGTAATTTTTAATGAAAAGCCGATTGGCCTTATCGGATTGATAGGGCTATACGGTATTCGCTCGCGTAGGTGTTCGTCCATGGGATCGAGAAGAAGAAAAAAAAAAGAAGAGAGGAAGTTTAAGTTTAAGTTTTACAGTAGAGCTCGATCGCTCGCTCGTCGAACAAAAGTCCTTCCCTTCGTGAAAGTTTCGCTAACCTTGTGATGTCTTCGGGAGAGTTTGGAGAAAAACCAGCGAGAACGCGTTCGCTCGACTGATCGCGAACCTGCAGTATGTTATATATAGATATAGAGTACTGGTGTATACGATCGAGTGAGCGCGAAAACTGAGTTTGGTATAGGGGACGACGCAGCGCCGAGCGAGGGTTAATCCAATTAAAGAGTTTGGTTTTGCGAAAGCTCGCGGACAATTAAGCCCTGTATATATGTGAGTGTATGTGTGTATGTGTGTGTTTATGTATCAAGCGAATATTGTTCCCTCTAACTCGGCCGCGCGATCAAGTTTAATTGTCCTGCGGTGTGGATCAACCTTTGGAGCGGCAAATTGCATCTATATATCCTCAGCCCCTACCATCGCTGTGCCCTATTGTTTTTCACATTCTATTATACACTCGCGTGAATTTGTAAAATGCATTGTAAAATATAAGCCTTGGTGGGAGTACATTGAAAAGGAGTGAATGTGCCAAATTTTCAGTGTATATAATACCACCGGCCCCTTTCGCACAAGATATATATATCCGGAGGATTTATACACGCGAGGTCAATTCGTCATGTAATGTGCCACCCGTGAATATATATACGTGTGGTGCATACCTGCCTGAGTTATATTCTATAGTATTGTGCGTTTTAGGACACGCATGTATGCACATTCGCGCGCTTATATACCTATATATAGAGTGGACTTTGGTTCGTTTTCAATAGCCCAGCGTGTAATATTGGGTTAATGAAGTCGCTGCGCATATGTGATTCAAGGACGCACATATATTATGAGAAATTTCGGGTCGCTGTGAAATTTGTTTTTCTTGATTTTTTTGAAATTGAGTGGCATAACCATGGTAAATACGATATATAACGTGGTTTTTGTTTGGATTTTTTCTTTTTTAATTACGTTTACGCGTTTTCTTTGTGAATTATATTGTTTGAATTGTATCTACAATTGTCTTGATAAGTATAAAGATAAAATACGATAATAACGATTATAGTTGATATTATTTACTAATTGCGTAATGTAGAATATTCACTTTAACGCGCTTTTAAAAATCTTTTACACTGTTATTTTCTAAAGTGTCGAATAATCACTTGGACAAGTTAAATGTTTCGAATAATGACACAGGAAAGTGTATATAATAGTATTCTTCAGATAACGAATGCGTATATTTAAAAAACAACGTTTTGTTTTTACGTGTTGCAAATTTTACTACATGTCTGTACGTGGTATGTACCGGCAAAATATAAACGTACTAGACATTTTTGTTCAGGTCGAGACGATCTCTCACTGCCCACTAACCACTGGAGCGTAAAAACTGCTTTAAAAAGCCATCCTATATACCGTAGCAACATTGTAATTTATTCATAAACTCTGTCATTTTGGTTACAGCATCGATGGTACAGTTTTAATTTGCATGACGCTCTCTTTCTCTCTCCTCTCTCTCTCTCTCTTGCGGGCTTCAAACGCCAGTTAAATCTCATTAGCGTATGCCCCATCGTGTGTAGCCTAATAAGAGAACACTTTTTCCAGTGAGTGAGCAATTTTTTAATTTATCCTTCGCTCGCGCGACATACATAATTAAAAAGATCGAAAAATCCAGTGGTTACTTTTGAACTTTGATAAATTCACGTGATGGGGGTGGGAATAACAAATTAAAATACGATTTTGTGGTTATAACGTGATCTATCGCTCTGGAAAATTGAATTCTTTGCGGAAAAAAAGAAAAATTTTCATCAGCGAAAGCTCTTAATTCTAAATAACCGATAAATTTAATTGAATTCACTGCAGACTACCTATAGTTCGCTTACTTTTAATTTCATTTCGCGCATAAAAAATGTATGTGAAAAGATTCGTTATTTCAATGTTATCTTTTTCTAATAAAAAAACACTCGCAAATTATATACACACACACACACTTTCGAGTACATATATGGTGAGTAATTTGTAATTACCGAATATAATGCCGCGACGCGGATATACGTCGTACACGCGCGGCCAACTAAAACGACCGGGCACTAAAAGGTTTGTTAGCGATATTAAAACTTAATCGTGGCATAGAGCTACGCGTACGCATTTAATGCAATTAATAGTGTTGAACGCTAAGAGGATGTGCTACTACTGTGCGCTTAAAACTTTACTTAAACAATAATTTTAATGGAAACACCGTGCCTGCATAAACTTTGCTCGGCTGCGCATACATTAACATGATGAATTAAAGATCAAAGTGTACACACTATGAGTGATTAAAAAAAAATATGTCCGTTCTCCTTATAATTTTTTAATTTATGAACGGATATTATAACGTAATGAAAATTACGTTTGCTATGCAAATACCCCCGTAAGCTTGGCATAGCCGATAGATGAGAAATTAATACGAAAATTACACTACTTATTGTTATTGCACTGAAAACAACTACAATAATATATATGCGAAATGTATAGGGTCACCGACTTCTCACTTATCTCTCTCTAACAAAAACCATTATTAAACAATTACGAGGCAAAACTATTCCGCGCTTCGCGCGATACCCACACACATAAACAACTCTTATACACACGACCATCCCATAAATCGTTCTGCAAAGCAAGCCACCCTTCCTACCGCTAACAGCTCCTAGATCACTGCTCTACACTAGGTCCACACACTCGTTCTTTTTCTTCTATAAACAATGACCGCTCGTACACCATGACCAACACACCTCTCACTCCCTTTGCACGCATCGAGATCGCATGTTCACGTCGAACACGTAAGTACTATACATATACGCATAGACATTGCAATCGCGCGTATTATCGACAGTAGTAGTTTCCCCGGGCGTCCGGAGTACGAGGCTGATAAAGCAAGGAGTGTATATGCGCGCATCTGCACTTAATTTATGCACGTATACATATATAGCAGAGATGGTCCAAAGGCGCAGTGTAGTAGACGGAGAAAGAGCCGATAGCAGTATATATGCAGTTCGAGCGAAGGAAATGGGGGAGAAACGAGTGGCCGATAAGCATTTATTGTACGCTGTTTAGTCGTAATGGCGGTGTATATGTATATACATATATATGAACATGTACGTATTGCGTTTATCCCTTTGAAGAGTATAGTCGCATAAATCGCTGCAGGTCTTTTTCTGCATATCCTATATATATATATATATATATAAGTGTGTTATATGTTGTATTGGCGATTTGAATTTCCGAGAAGAACTGCGTGTGCATATAGGGGAGCGAGTGTAGTTGTATGTCTAATATAGTGGTTTAATGGAAGGTTATAGAAGGAGAGAGACGAAACTTTTGCAATAATCGTTAGATCGCGGTTTATGAGGAGTTTATTTGCCTTTCTGTCACTCGCGATGAAAGAGTATTGGAATATTTATGTATATAGAAAAGAGGAGAGAGAAAAAAGTGTGTGTACGTATACGCCGGAGGCTGGCGACAGATCTGCATATAATATTTACTTGAGAGAGAGAGAGAGAGAGAGAGAGAGAGAGAGAAGCGTCGCGTGTGTAGTTGAGTATGTTTGTTATTGCAATCGGTTTTGAGTCACGAGATTCTCGTTTTTTTTTAGTACCTGAAGAAGAGAACCGTGACATGTTGTCACTGATGTAGACGCGCGTAGAATAAGGGATCGTGTCGTTAGTATTATATAGTTTTCGCTGTGTATAATTTTTTTTAAGTGTAGTGCGTGATTTTTGTGCGGAATGAGTGACATGTCTCTGCGTTGGCTGCTGTAATGTAAACGTGTTGGGAAAAACAAAAATTTAGCGTAAAACGCGTATTTTTTTTCTTTTTTTTTGTTGGATTGTATATTGTTTTTTCAAGTAGATATTTTTGTTAGTTGCGGTAACGTTATATTTTTCAAAGCGTTTTCATGTAGAGGAATTTAAATAACGTTGTGTAATTGAAAAGTTCTCTATCGGTACGTTTCTTTTTTCAGGTTTGAATATCCAATAACAGTGACAGCTCTCTTCGCGTTAATCTCGCTTTTCAATTATATAATTTCTTTTTTCCTTTTTTTTTGTGAAATCCACACACACACACACACACATGTTTTCCTAACAAAACGGATAAATCCCTCCGGTTGTATAAGAGATTGACACTTTTACATCCTATTTCGAAATACTGAATAAGTTTCACTTCGAAAACAAATTATATACCAAAATTTTCGATTCCTTCCCATTGACAACACTGCGCTCTTGACCCTAAAACGGGTTTCATTTACTCTAGAAAAAAAAACCAAATTTAAAATTCGTTCCCAAACCACAATGTTTTTAAATGCGTACTTTTCTTACAATATTTATAAAAAAAAAAAAGTAAACGGTATCCCAGTATACCCAAATTCGTATAAAAACCATAAAAATAAATAATCCCTACTACTACGCAATAAAGCACATAAATACACCGCGTGACCAGGAACATTTCCATCGACAAAAACAACGACCCCCATCATCGCTCGCGTACAACGGAAAGTTTCGAAAACCGCAA
This sequence comes from Torymus texanus, assembly GCA_036873485.1. Lineage (NCBI taxonomy): Eukaryota > Metazoa > Arthropoda > Insecta > Hymenoptera > Torymidae > Torymus > Torymus texanus. Next base: position 19,682 of record JAYJLV010037245.1, read on the forward strand.
TTACAGTATATTTTCTCAACGTACAACTGTATACTATACCCGCGTGTTGATCATCCAAACACATCATACGAGTTAGCGTACTTTTTCTATTTTTAAATCTCTCATTTTCACTATATACCACAGTAGCGAAACCTGATCGCCCATTACCTTTCCACAAACTTCGACCCATCATCACTATCTATCCCATCTACGTGAACCTTATAGTACACAGTGCGCATGCACGCAACCTTATTCCGAACTCGCATCACCAGCGCGCGCGCGCGCGCACTTTATATCCTACATACTAGTCATCTCGTCCCCTCTCTAGCGCACGCTCGAAGCGGCAGCATAGCGGCGACGCGGTGCGTGGTGTCAGTCGTCCTCCGGCGGCGGTCGCGGCTGCCACGCGCGCGCCAGGCAGTCGCTCACTTATATATAATATAAGTATACTTGGTTCTCTCACTCTGGTAACACGCGCGCACGTGGTATGTGAATAATACATATACCTATATATACACATATAAGTAGTGTGAGGGCATATCTTTCGTACGTGAGATGAATTGCGCGCGACGTTCTTGATTGGAGAAAATTGCGACTATATACGACTACGACTACGACGGTCAGTGAGATTTTCCGCAGTGGGATATACGTATATAGATGTATGTGTGGTACAGTTTTAGTGTGTCGTCGTCGGCGGTTTCGAGGTCTTGAGTATATACACATAAGTCGTTGCCGCCGAGATTGGGGCTGTGTGTTGATCCCTGAAGTGAGACGGTGAGTGAGTTGAGAAGTTTTCGTTTCGCTTGTGTATGTATGTGTGTGTGTGTGTGTGTATGTATAGCGAGTGGATTTTAATCGAGCGCGAAGAGTAATTAGAGTAGAAGAGGGTGTCCGACGCTACTCAGCGAAATTGAAAACGTGAGAATAGCGTTCCGGTTATATATACATACATATATATGTGTGTGTATGGTATATGGGTAGGAAAATTATGCGAACCGTCTTTAATGAGTTCTCGCTGTTGTTATCTGTTATTGGGTTTTTGCGAAACGGAAAATTGGTTCGCGACGCTGATTTGTTTATGGTACTACTACGCGCGAGTGCGCGCTTCGGTGTGTTTTAATAAACGTAAATCGCTGCGTGTGTATAGTAGTAACCGCGAGAGTGACTAAGAGACTGCGAGGTGATATATATACATGGACGATTCGAACTATACGTCAACGTTGTGAATTCTAATTTCTTACGCAACCAGTGAAATTTATTTTTTTTTCTCTCTTTTATTGCGCAATTAAAGATGATGTTTAGCGCCGATATTTGTCAGATCTCTACAAGTTAGTGTGTATATATATGTGGAATTCTACGATAAGTTTCCCGTAAAACGATTGTAAAAACGACGAAAAAAACAATTTGGAGGCACGCGTCTGAACTAATTGTTTTCTTGTGTTCTATGGGTCATAGAAGAGGCAAGAAAAATTTGGAACATTAGAACAAATTTGAAAAAATGGACGAAAAGTAGTCACCAACCATCATCAACCAATATTAGGATTCCAAATATGCCAACGAATTTTCTACAATAAAGCAAATCAAGTAGAAGAATAGAGCTTTAATTTAAGTTAAAGATGGTTAAAATCTGACAATTCTGTGTAAAGTTACATGTATTTAAAAATAGCAAAAAATGACGGAAATGAGCGTTTTTTTCAAATTCATGAAATTCTCAAAATTTACATTATTTTTCATTATTTTTTGCGATTTTCAAATGCATGTAACTTTACACAGAATTGTCGGATTTTAACTATCGTTAGCTTAAATTAAAACTCTATTCTTCTACTTTATTTGCTTTGTTATGGAAAATTCGTTGGCATATTTGGGATCTTAATAAGTTGGTTGATATTGGTGACTACTTTTCGTCCATTTTTCCCATGTTAAATTCCCATAAGAGAAATTGATTTGACGATAAAAGAGTGTCACGAGGCCGTTATCTTTGGTTCCAAATATTTCTCGTCTCTTCTATGACCCATAGAACAAGAAAACAATTAGTTCAGTGACATGCCTCCAAATTTTTTTTTTCGTCGTTTTTACGACTGTTTTAAGGGAAATTTTCCATATATAGAATTCCACATATATAAGCATGATCAAAATAGGTTTTGACATATGATTTCATTAAAAAACAGTGTTAAATATGCTTTGATTTTATTACGTGATTTATAAATGACGACAATCGACGCTACAACCATGGCATTAAGATAAAAGTTAAAAAACCTTAACTAACCGCACATATATAATATATATATACATAACTTTATGCTCATCCATATTTATATACACGAAATTCACTTGTAACCACTCTCACTCGTCGCGTCCCCCTTTCTCGCACACATATATATTCATCTCGAAATCTCTCGCGCCTCTATATCGAATTCCGCTCGCATCGCGGTACTACGCCAAATCCGGCCGTTTCGATATTAATCACATCGGCTATACGGAATTGATGCTCGTGTGCGGGTTGTTCGCACGAGATCCGAACGCTCAGCAGCAGAAGCAGCAGCAGCAGCATCGCGAATTTATTATGCACTCATGCATCGTTCGCACGGAATTTCCCGCGGTTATACGCACGGTGAACTATATGTACTAGAGTATAGAGGAGCAGTAGTAGAGTACAGCAACATCAGCAGCAGCAGCATGCGGCGCCGATCGGATATACGTCGTTATACTTAACTAAAGCGTCGTGTCCCATTGTGATGCGCGATCCTTTTTCCGGGCGGCGCATACCGTTGCTGTTCATGCTCACGTATATAACGTGCTAATCGATATATAGCACCCCTCGTATCGTTCTAAAATATTCGGAGCAAGTGTGTATATACGTGTGAGTATATACGTGCTAAACTTTACACGTTCACGTGTGGTGTGTCTTTCAAAGTTAGCCCTCTGTGTGTACATATATAGGTCTATGTGAGGTACAGGCTCGCGCTTCCGCTAATTAAATTACCTTCCAATCAGCCAGAGTATTCCATTGATGTGTCAGTGCTCGCGGTATTTTAGCGGCTGCAAGCTATACGCGCGCATCTGTTTATGCGCGCCCGCGCGAGTTCTGAATCTTGCGCGCGAATGTACGCGTGTGCGTATGTGCTATATATATATACGTATGTTCGACGTTTTGTCACTGAACTATAGGGAGAGAGAGAGAGAGTGAGTGAGTGAGGAGCTTCCGAATTTAATTAGCGTAATGGTAGGTTGAGGGGGAGGTGGATAGTCTCTGAAAGAGTGGCGTGCGCTTCTCGTGCTGCGTTCGCGTTGAGTACGAGAGGTGTGTGTGTGTGTGTGTGTGTGTGTGTGTGTGTGTGTGTGTGTGTGTGTGTGTATATATATATATGCGATGGGACGAGTGGTGCGGGAAGAGCAACGTACTTTGTTTTTAATGATGAATTGAAGGGGGTATATATACATACGTGTATAACGTGAACAGCGAAATGTGCGCTGCGATTTTTTTTTCCTCTTCTTTTTCTCTTTGTTCAGGGGGCGAATGGATGCACGATATATCGGAGCTTATAACTGATGAGAAATTGTTTATGGGTGTGCAGAGTTTGATGATGGAATAAGGTATAAATGTACACAGAAAAAGAAATCTTTAAATACTAAAGGAATGTCATTAACTATTAACGAATCGACATTTTGATATGGACAAAGGAATATTTCTTAATATATTTAAAGAAATTCATTAACAGTTACGAAACCACTCGTTTGACTATTTAAACTCATGGTTCCTTATCTATTAAAACACATTCTTTGGCCTGCGAAATGGAAGGACAAAATCATATTCCTTAACTATTAAGATATATGAGTTTCACCACAAGAAAATGGATTATTTCTATTAATAGCAGCAGGAGAATTTAATACTGTAAATTATTTCTTAATAATAATTGAATTTTCGTTCATCAAAAATACTACTCGAGTGTAGTATTTGAAAGCATAATTCGTTAATTGTAACGATATTTTTTTCTCTGTGTGTTGGTTTGATATTGTTAAATCAATCATTTACACTGTATGTAAATTGGTAAAGGAACGACCTAGATAAAATTATGCTGAAGATTAAATGTTGAACGTCCACTTATACTTATATTTATTTCGAAACGAGATTAAAGTTTTCTTCGTTTACGTTACAATGCAGAAACGATAAAAACACTTTATGGACTCTGTTATTTAAAAACAGTCAGTTCTTTTTTTCCCTCACAAAGAACCGGAAGACCGCTTATTTCGTTGAAACTTGCGTATCATTGGTCATTTAAAAATAAGTATACGCGCTACACTTTTTATGCAGAAAAGTCATAATCTCACAAGCCCCATCGCTTGTATGTATACACATACCACAGCCGTGGTGATGATATAACAGAACGAGAGTATAACTGATGGTATATAGGAGAGCGCGCGTATATACACGCCACCATCCGACTGATTACTGATTAATCGAGCAAAAATGACGCGTCATCGCTGACTCGTGCGCGTAAACATAAACGTCCGAGTGTGTATATATATATATATATATTCCTCTCGTTCTCTAGGACCGCATGATTTAATCGAATTTTAATACCCGACTAGCCTCCGTGTGTAATTATGATATACGTGTGTGTACGCGTGCGACACTGTCGTACGCCACTTATAGTCGGCGGTCGTATAATGGGCATAACACTTCTTAATAGAGAAGGCCATATGGAAAAGATCGGCGCGAGTATATCGTCTCTCTCTGTGTGTGTATATGTCTTTGGCTGGCCTTCGTTTACTTTTAAACCTTTTAAAGTGATCCTGTCATCGAATCAATAGCCAATGTATAAAGATAGTGCTTAATAAGCAGAAATGTTATACGATGCCAATGTAGCGTATAGGCGAGTTGGCACATTCGGGTTCGCATATTTTGTTCTCTGGTAGGTGCAGTGTGTGTGTGTCTTGTAGGTAGAGAGATGTTCTAGTTTTTTAAAAGAAGGATTTTTGTATAGGGGATGGGAAGTAATGGGGATGTAATATCGTGTAGTATGTGTATATATAGCTTTCGTATTAATTTGATTTCGAAACTACAATATTGCATCTCTTGTAATATATTCGATGAATCAAATTTACATTGATGAATTCCTGAGTTTTAGTAACGAGTCTGTTTGATTGCTTTTCGTAGTAATAGAATGTATTAGATTTCTGTTCAAATATAATATAATATCGTTTTGATTGGCACCACTATCAGTTTTCTTTATATTTTACAGTATTAAAAGAAAAGCTTATGTCAAAGAAATTTTATTTAAAAAAATACTTAATGCAATAAGTTTGATGTTCACATATGTACAATTTCAAAAATCTAAAGATATATTTTCGAATGAGAATTGCAGTTTCAATAACGTGATTGTTTTGCGATAACAATTTTTTTTCAATAAAAAAAATAATAGTAAATATAAAAAAATCAACAATTCTTAAAGCGTTTGGAATTGTAACATGCGTTATCGCAAGTAGCATCATCTATCATAGATGACTTGCTCAAGATATATATCTTGAACATAGCGAC